>JBBMOI010000008.1:5850000-5937500 GCA_038088405.1 Porites divaricata
TTGTACTTTTGTTTGGGAAATATTCCCATATGGCCTTCTAAAAATCAGATTGTTTCATCCATGCCAATATGTTTTAAGGACACTTATCCCTCAACAAGATGTATCATTGACTGTACAGAAATCTTTGTACAAGTGCCCTCTAGCCTAACTACACAGAGTGCCCTTTACTCACACTATAAGCACCATGTAACATACAAAGCTTTAGTGGGCATCAGTCTTTCTGGAGCTATAACTTTTGTGAGTCAGTTGTATCCTGGATCGCTGTCAGATAAGGAAATAGTTTCCAGGTGTGGTATACTACACCCAGAACTTTGGGAAAAAGGGGATTCAATTATGGCAGACAGAGGAATCATTTGCAATCCAGGAATTACTTGACCCACTAGGAGTTAAGTTAAACATACCTGCATTTCTTGATGGCAAAGAGCAGCTTGACAAAGAAGGTGATGTAGTTAGTCAAACAATTGCCTCTGTTAGAATCCATGTAGAATGTATTATTGCTCGCATCAAAAAATTTAAAGTCTTAAAGACTGAAATTCCACTAAATATGAATGGGACCATAAACCAAATATGGACAGTGGCTTGTCTTCTATGTAACTTTATGGACCCACTTATTAAGCAATAATAATGTTATGGTTTTATCATCATTTCCTTCAAAGTGCTCAATGATTTACAAGGGTCAAGTCGGTTTAGGAATAAATACCCAAACTGAATTTTCCCTTTTTCAAGACTAACTAACATTTCTTTTGTCAATGAAAACAATTTCCCTTCTAGAATAATTCAATGACATTTTGCAATAATTGAATTTCCATGATTTTCGAGCAGTACCTTTCTTGAGATTATTGCACAAATCATTGCTGTCATAGAAATTGAACAGAAATTGTTAGGTAATTGCTGAACATGTAATACTTTTAATATTCTTGCCATGGAAGTCATCTTTTTTAAGAATTCTTTGAAATACTCCTTCTCGTATATTGTCAATAAAATACAGTAAAAATCTGCATACAAGAACGTAGATTTTTCAAACTTAGCCTAAATAGGGTCTTACAGAGCTGGTATTTAGTGGGATTCTAGGCTACTTAGGTTCTTAATTTGATAGGGGCACTAGTGATTAGCACAGATAACTACTCTCGGGCATATGAGAGAGAGAGACACATGGATCTGTATTCTTAATAATTGCATTGTGTAATCCAGTATTGGCAAAGACATGATATGGTTTTCATTTTAGTTCATTGTTTGAATCTTACTGTCTGTCGTGCTGGCTGACATGATCACAGTTGGAGACTTTCAATCTGATTGGCGTAAATGTAATCCGATAAAAAAGCTCAAAGGTCAACGGGGACGGTAAAAAGCACCGTTCCGTGCCAGAGGTTTTTCTCGCCGCATTTGGCCTACGACCGAAGATGTGCCGGCCTTCAGCCAACACCGAAAATTCCCGCTGCACGCGAGAAAAACCTCTGGTACCCAGGGTATTTCGGTTTTGGAGTATTACACAGCCAATAATGTTATGTCATGTTTCAGTGCATTGCGGTGCTTTCTGCCTAAGACATTGAGAGCCAGGGATACGATTTCAGTAACCTTCTTTGATCGAGTCGCTTTATTCTCTGATTTTGACCAGTTATTTGAGTTACTTGGACCAGGTTTTGCTGCCTATAGTAGTAGGGCCTTTTAAATATTGGAATTAAGCTCAAAAACATTTTTAAAACGCTTACTGCGAATTTTATGAACAATTTTCATGTCGGAAATGCACGTTTCCCATACAAAGCCTTTATTAATAGAATGCGAAGTTTGTCTGAGTCACACGGGGGGTCTAAGGTGTAAAAGGCAAAAACCTATTTTTAGTAATAGTGGAAAGCGCAGTTTCTCGAAAGGCCCGGAAACTTTTCAGGCATGCTACGCTAAAAGTGACAAAATATCAAAGATGCGACTTTATAATTCAAATCCACAAATTCACTTTCAAGATCGATAGAATTAATATCAACTTGCTTTTTGAATGTGTCAAGATTGTAGGATTTAATTTCAATTTGTGTGAATGAATAGCGATGGAGGGGCAAGCAGAATTTCGTGCAAGACGTCTAGAGGAATATCAACGCACTTTGCGGGTGATGTATGGTCTAGTTACAGAGTCGACCCAGGAGAATCAACTTACTCAGGATTTGGAACATTTAATGCAGGTAATAGATTCCAGGTTACAATCACTTGCAACACTTAACAGGAATCCTACGTGCCTTCTTTTACTTAATATCGCCGGGATAAAATAATCATCTCTAGAAATAATGCTTTAAACAACTGGGACAACGAGAAAAGTATGAAAAATGATGACAAAGATAACATTTCGTTTGAACTTTTATTGAAACATTAAGTTCAAATCTGTATTTTGGAGTAAAACGCAGCCGCCGTGATTTTCATCTGTATTTGTTATATTGAGTACAAGGGATTGATACTCCGATTTCGATAACAACAACTGCCACAGAAACAAAGAGTGGTATACCTGTGGTTCAATGTAGGTTTGTTCGCTGTAAGTCCTGTAAGCCATGTATAAATTCTCTTCAAATCTACCTTCAATCATCACTCTACTTCATCAAATCATGGCCCACAAACGTGGTGCTAGGGTCGTCAGCATATATCTAGGCTGTGGGTTTTGTCCAGCTTCGCGTTCGCTTTGACTGCTAAATAAAAGAAGTGATGACGCATATTTTATAGGCTTAGCCTCCATCTGAAGTAAATATACTCACAAATTCTAACAAGAAGACCTGTTTATTGCAGGCACTGTCTATTGTGCTTTTACAAATTTCAAACACTTACTAGCCGGAATTTGATTTCGAGGCTAACACTGTATGAATGTGTCGTTAATGTTTGTATTCATCGGCAATTTTTAATTCAAACTGGACAAAGGAAGGTCTTTTATTTACAGTAAAAATAAAAGGCCCTGGAATAGTACCTTGCGGAACACCACAGTTGACGAACGCTTAAGATGACGGAACCATCGACTACCAGAATCACGGATACTATGCGCTTGAAAGAAGAATAGCATAGTATATCGAAAGCTTCTTTAAAGTGCATCTACAAAAGCTGCGGTCCACGTTCAAAGACCAGACACGGTGGCTTTAATTACAGCAGTAACTGTAGCATGGAGCGTGGAAAAACCAGATGGGTAACAACAGAGAAGTTTGTTTTCATTTATGTAACGATACAACTGATCGTAAACAACGCGCTTGAAAACCTTGGCCACAATAGGAATGATCAAAGTCGGTCGAAAACTTAGGGATCGCTTCTATTTCCCCTTTTCTTGTAAAGAGAAGTGATTCTTGCACTCCTCTATCCACCAGGAAAGATTCAATCGATCGACTGGATATAAGCGCAAGAGATCCGAAAATTAAATCGGAACATTTGTCCTTGTAATACCAAGAAATACACTGATTCAAAAAAATAACTACAACATATTAAAAGGTTATATACTTCCTTTATTTTACTTGATGACAACTATTATACCAACAAAAATTGAAAACACATCACAATAAAAAAACAACATTAAAAATGCAAACTTATAAAACAATAAAACGATAGAGTAAATAAATATAACTACATTCTAGAGAATAACCTTTTTAAGGGTATAAGTAATTAACCTAAACTTTCTTCTGTAAACATCAATTCTACTTACACTTTTATCAAAATTTAATTTTAAAGAAAAAAAAAGTAATTCCACAGTAATACAGCAAGTAAAAAATAGGCCATTTCAGAGTTCCAAAAAATCTCACTTTCAAAACGAGGCTAAGTGCGAAACCTTTGTTGTGAAAATGAGTTTTATTTGCATAATAATTGAAAATCACTTTCATATCAATGGCTTCGCACTTAGCCTCATTTTGAAAGTGAGATTTTTTGGAACTCGGAAATGGCCTATTAAGCAATGAAACTAAAAAACAAAATATACACTATTTATTATTACACTAAAACTACTAACTGTGCAAAGAATTTATCATTATTGTTCACTAAACACATTTTTGAAAACAACCTTTTCAAGGTTATGTATGTGCAACCTCTACTATTTAAGCCTACCGTATTTATTCGGCTATAAGCCGATCTTGGCTATAAGCCGAGACCCCAAACTTTGAACGTGTGGACTCGGCATAACGAGAACCAAAAATAAATCGAAAACACCCGGCTATAAGCCGAGACCCATTCATTATTACGAGACTGAATTGTTAACTACGGGAAAACCTACCATTTTTGGGAAAAAATCACACTGATTGTCATAAATGAAGCTTAAAACTGTGTTGTTACGGTCGGTATTAAAGCGGCACCACCAGTCTACAAATCCATAAGTGTCTAACAAACAATCTCGTGTTCGCAATCGTTTATTTCAAGTCAAGTTGTCATCATGCCCAAGGCTCGTCGCACGTCATACAACCTCGCGTTTAAACTTAAAATAGTCGCCGAAGCAGAAGCTTATGAAAATAACTCTGAAATCGCCAGAGAATATGTCATCAGTGAGTCCATGGCCATCGCTGGAGGAAAGATCAAGCGCACCTTTTTAACGGCGAGATTAAATTATCAGCGAAACGGAAGACGATAGGATGCTTCACGCCGAAGTATCCGGAGCTCAATCAAAGAATACTGGAATGGTTTACAGAGCAGAGAAGCCAAGGTAAGTTTTCTGTCGAACAACAGAAACATACGGTGGCTTCAAAGGGACATCAATTTACAGAGTTTTTTTTTCTGAAAATCTGAGTTTGAGAT
Organism: Porites divaricata; assembly: GCA_038088405.1. NCBI lineage: Eukaryota > Metazoa > Cnidaria > Anthozoa > Scleractinia > Poritidae > Porites > Porites divaricata. Next base: position 5,854,735 of record JBBMOI010000008.1, read on the forward strand.
CGAGTTGCAGTTAGAGATTGAGTTGGGGTGTAGAGTTTAACATCGAGTTGGAGTTGGAGTTGGAGTTCGTGTTTGAGTTTGAGTTTGAGTTCGAGTTCGAACCTGGTTTCCAGTTCTTTACATTTTTCAATATGGCGACCGATAGTCCAGCCGTTTGAATGTACGAACTTGAGCATCGCCAGCAGCCAATTTGGAGCAATGGTTATTCCCAGCTATTTACCATTAGCAGTGAATGGAAATGTTGACACCAACACACGTATCCTTCAAAAACGAGTTGAAACCAAATATTGATAACTTTAATTTAGTCTTATAATTCAGTAAGCTTACCATTAAGTACACGAACTACAGTTATATTTTAAAGTATTTGGACCTGAACTAGTAATCTATATAGGTAACGAGACTATAAAAGAATACTTTAATGCGGGCTTTCAGTATGCTGAAATACTGGCTTTCCTATGCATCATGAATGGCGTGACACTCAGGTGAGTGCTAGTGAACATCAGTTTCATGACAAGCTCATCTTTAAGGAGAATTTTAATCTCTCGCTTGTAAAACTAAAACGTCATGTAATTTAATATCTACATGTAGCTTAAGGCAACTAAAGCGTATACTCAAAGCTTTGGGACTGTCAAATTCTCCTTAAAGATGAGCTTGTCATGAAACTGATGTTTACTAGCACTCACCTGAGTGTGCATGTCACGCCATTCATGATGCATAGGAAAGCCAGTATTTCAGCATACTGAAAACCTGCATTAAAGTATTCTTTTATAGTCTCGTTACCTATATAGATTACTAGTTAAGGTCCAAATACTTTAAAATTTAACTGTAGTTCGTGTACTTAATGGTAAGCTTACTGAATTATAAGACTAAATTAAAGTTATCAATATTTGGTTTCAACTCGTTTTCGAAGGATACGTGTGTTGGTGTCAACATTTCCATTCACTGCTAATGGTAAATAGCTGGGGATAACCATTGCTCCAAATTGGCTGCTGGCGATGCTGAAGTTCGTACATTCAAACGGCTGGACTATCGGTCGCCATATTGAAAAATGTAAAGAACTGGAAACCAGGTTCGAACTCGAACTCGAACTCGATGTTAAACTCAACACCCCAACTCAATCTCTAACTGCAACTCGATCTCAAACTCAGATTTTCAGAAAAAAAACAACTCTGTAAATTGATGTCCCTTTGAAGCCACCGTAGAAACACGATCACGAAATAAATCAATCAGCTGATTGCAGAGTGAACGTGTGACTCTCAAAACTATCGTAGTATCATGTGACAACATATTGTGTATGAAAGATTCTCATTGGCCAGTTTTCACAAGCGACAAATTCATCACATCATCAAATTTTTATCCTTTGATCGTTTAGTAACGTTCTCACTTCGTTTCTCATAGGAATAGCTGTTAGTGGATTCATGCTACGTCTAAAGGCAAAAGAATTCAGCGATGGTCCTGAGTTTAAAGCGTCCCTCGGTTGGTACCAGAAATGGAAGCGCCGCCATTCCGTCAGCCTTCGCATCAAAACAACACTCGCTCAGCGTCTCCCAGAAGATTTGGAGCAGCAAAAACTCACGTTCCATCGATTTGTAATCACATCCCGTCAGCGTCACGGTTATTCCCCATCAAGAATCTTTAACATGGATCAGAAACCGATGCGGTTCGAACTACCATCCAGTCGCTCTCTCGAATTCAGCAACGATTGCATATTGTGTTTCTTTACTTTAGCTTGGCTTATAAGTAAATACATCCCGATTTAGTAGAGTTTCCATGTGCTGGAAAATTTTTTTTTTCAAAAACGTTCGGCTATAAACCGAGACCCCCTCTAGAGCCCCAATTTTAATTCACTTCAGCTTTAATTTGTGTAAAAATCGCTCGGCTCATAGTCGAATAAACACGGTATATTAACTTTAGTGAGGTTTTGTTGACAACCATTAGTAACCTAGTGTCCCAAAATGCTTTTCATTTCATGAAATTTATTTCTATATCATTGATTTATAATTTCGTTTATCAACGATAACTTACAAAAACATATTAAACTTTTTTTTTTTCGGTTAGGTCCGAATATTTTTTTTATTTTTTATTTATTTTAAACAATTTATAACATCATACACAGAGAGCAAAAAATAAAGAAAGAAAGAAAGTAAGTTAAGTTTGATTGTCTGGGTGAACATAGTCCTGAATAGGACTGTTGTTGTTGACAGTGACTGAAGTTTCAAAAACCTGTGCGGTAGTCATCTTCATAGTCTTCTGAAGATGACTACCGCACAGGTTGTCGAAACGACAGTCACTGTCAACAACAACAGTCCTATTAAGGACTACGTTCACCTGGACGATCAAACTCAACCTACTTTTGAAATGACTCCTGGGTTCAAGCCTTTCACAAAGAAAGAAAGGAAAGAAAGAAAAATAAATAAATAAATAAAATAGTACATAGTGCAAAAAAGTCATATACATAATCAATCAAAGTATATCTGTAAAAAGTGGAGTAACATGCTTTAAGCATTATTGACAAACTAATTTTTTACAATAACTGAGTGAATCCTCGGGCGCTGATTGGTTGAGAGCTTTGGTCTATGACGTGAGAGAAACTTTGCAGGAAACTAAAAATAAATGTTATTGCAGAAAACAAATCGACCACAATTTTCCATGGTCTACACTCTTATAGACCATAGAAATGACGCCATAAAAAGTTCAAAACTTTGCAGTGAAACCATGAGCCGCAGGCCAGTGGTTCCACTTGAGTTTTGATCATTTTATGACGTCATTTCTACGGTCTATAAGAGTGTGGACCATGGAAAATTGTGGTCGATTTGTTTAATGTTTACATATTACTAACATATTAAACCTACTGAATACACCATATGAATAAACTACCCAAATGGACTAGAACACCTATGGTTTGTTTTTACCCGTAAAACATCTGTCAACAATATGACAGAAAATTTGTCCACATTTTTTTCAAGACATGACCACACAAATTACAAGGACATTGGAGTAGTCAATGGTAATATGTACTGTTATTTTGTGTTTAAAATTAGCAATTTGAAAATTGAAAATCTACTGATATAGTAAATAACTTGGACACCACCCTCAATTAATCCCAGATTAATTATTAATCTAGCCTGTGAACAGACCCCCCTCCCCTCAGGAAAAAATAAATATAGGTGTGTATGACGAAATACCAGGGTGACGTAGTCATCAACTGTAAGAGTGCTCAATAGTTGAACTAGATCAGAATACAAATAGACTGATGGATCTGGATTAAATCTTGAACATTTATTGCAATAAATGTACAAGATTCAACCCAGACTTGTATAGGTGTGTATAGGTGTACAGTGTGTACAGGTTTCAGTGTAAAAGTGCGTTAATCTGCGCATTAACACCAATTACTTTTCTTTTGTGAAAAAAAAAACTGCTCAATGAAGCAAATATTGCCTAGTAATTTAGTAAGCTCGAACAAGGGTAAATATTTCTGGATACCCTTTCCATTCCTACTACGATTTCCAGAGGTTTAATAGATCTTGTGAAACATCCCCTAGAATTTCTAGCCTGCGAGCAAGCTCTAACCTTTCTCCCTTTCCCTCCCCTGCCCCCAACTCTCACATTTCCTCTCGCGTGTCTCTGTGCACCTACTTTTCACGATATTCTCCAAATGGAGAGCTTGGTCACAGGCTATAGAATTTCTAATGAAAGCAAGGCTACTCTATTTCCTTGATTAGATCCATCAGAGTAACTAACAGTTTCGGATGTGACAAAAGGCCACCCAAAACTAAACTTTTGAGACGCCTTAAGTTGCCCTAAGACATCCAAACAGCTAAAAGTTTTTTAGGGCAGTTCCAAATTAACTTAATTAAAGGCTCCTAAAACATGGAAAAACTATTTGAAACAATTCTAAGGTATTTGGAAACATTTGGTTGTTGGGTACTCCTATATTACTTCCCCTTTTTAAGGCCACGTGCAAAACACAATCCTTCTAAAGCGGTTCAACTGCACAGGCTACTTTACTGTCCAAAGGAAAAGTTTAACTTATCAAGCTTTGTTATTATGTCATTGCCAATCAAGAGATCGGTGTCACCTGCGACCGCACCAACTAATGCAGAGACTTTGAACATGCGTCTTCTAATACGAAGAGAAATCTCTACCCTAAAACATTCCATATCACCTCCTACTCCAGTCACACGGATCTTTTTACGTTGGTCTGGTTCCAGACCTAGTTCTTCCAAGAGACGACAAGATATTGCTGTAGCTACATCATTACCTGTGTCAAACTTGACAATGCCAGGCACAAGTATGACCTTTCCTTCTCCATTCTTAATTTTTACAGGTTCTTCATCAATTGATATTACCCTTGGCTTCAATTCTGAAAAAATGATTGAAAGACCAAGAAATTAATAATACTATAATAAACCATATACAACACGATGTGTAAAAGATGTTGAAAGTAAGTGTTCAGTGAAAAAAATGAAAAGCAAAAACAAAGTTATATTAATTTTTTCATCCCTGAACCTGAATGTTATTTCCAGTGTTTTATATTCAACAGGTTTTAGATCTTTAAAAGTAAGAAATCAATATTATTTAAAAATAGGCCAAAGATAACATTGTTGTCTGCTTTAATCCCTTAAGCCTTGGTACCAAGTATGAATTTAGATTATTATTCATTCAAAATAAAGTTTCCCCAATTCTGATTGGCTAAAAGTACATGCATAATTCACCATAACCAGTCACTGATGACCAAATTTGGAAGAATTTTGTGTTTAACAAGGAAATGACATAAAAAATGTAGCCTTCTACAGGTTAATGAACCATTAACTGAGAAGACCTGGGGACAAGGTTGAGTTGTTTTGGTTGTGAAAAAAAATGGCTGACACTTCACTAGTTTCAAGAGCAAGAACTACAGCTGGAACTAGGCGAAGTAATGGCTAAAAACATAGCAAAAACAGCAAGAAGACAACTCGGAGGGCGACATCTGCTATTTGGAGAATATTTGCGGAGCTGGACAAACCTAAATGTACACTATCAAAGATGAACTTAACATTGATGGATCGATGGAAGTAAGCATGTTTTAGCTATGCTTTTAAACCAGGAATTATTTTGAATGAATAATAAAACAATTGTTGAATTCGGCTTTCATATCATATGAAGAATTATGGAGATCTCGGCGGGTGTTATCCGCCTCGGCCATGATAACACTGTGAGTGCGAAACGTTACTCACAGGACGATCGTTTAATCCCACGTTAAAACAGAAAATTCTTGACGCGCTTTAAGAACTTTCGCTACAATAATGATGCTCACGACGATAAGGATGTAAACAAAGTTTATTGAAGCGAAGCGATGAGACGTTAACAATGTTGAAAACAAGCGATGCGAAGCAAAGAGATGATAAGGCAGTGTAAACAAAGAAAACAATGTACAAAGCGGTTTTGAAAACTAAGAAATAAATACAATGAAAACTATAGTTAGATTAACTAGAAACTACCTTAAAACTACGGAAACAAACTTTGGGTGCAAAAAAGGCTTTATAAAACATATCATGCACAAAGTGAAAAGACTTACTTCTGTGTCCACTTTAGGGATTTGCCAGCGTTAACGTTGAGCCTTACTTCGATCTTAACACGATGGCAGTTGACTAGAACTGAAAAGGTTTCTTGGGCACATTCGACAATGCTAACTAATACAAAGGATAATAGATTTCTTTGTTTGTAAATCATACGTAAGCAAGTATATCCGCGGCGAAAACCACAAATACTATAAGATAACCACGCAAACAAAACTAAAAAGGGTTCAACAGGAAATACAAAAAACCAGAAAAATATTTGGCAGTAACAAACACCCTCCACGATCTCCATAATTCTTCATAAGATACTCAGCCTCATCCATTAACTGTTAATTAATGTTGTAGTTAATTTTTCATCTCAGGTAATTTTTCTTTTGTTTTTTGAAACAAAATAAAAATAAAAATTACCAGAGATAAAAAATTAACTACAACATACATTCTCTAAACTGGTCTTTACAAAACAATGTAGTTTTCTGAGCTTAATTACAATCAGGGGGAGGGAAGAGACGAGGTCTGCGACTGAGAAATGATGCTCTCCCAACTTGCAAAGCAGTCACTATGCATGGTGGTTAGTGGATAATTGCAGTATTTTTCCCACAGTAAATATTTTAAGAAGCAAGAAGCGAACCAGCAGAGGAAATCAGAAATGCTTAAAAATTGAAAAAAATATTATCATGCATCTTTGTTTTTCTTGCATATCATATTTGTCTTTCGGTACTGAAATTGCGGGGGAAACTAAAATGCAACCGTGTTAGATCTTAACCAACAACAACTCGCTTGATCGATTTATAGGTTACATCGTTTTTGCTGGGCAAGGATTACCTGGATGCTGATAAAAATTACTGGAGACACTGTCAAATTTATTGGAAGCAAGTATATTCAGAGAGCTTTATAAATATAAGCTTACAGCTCTACATATCATAACTGAATAAACATTCACACTTCATAACATTTCACTTCATTTATTATTATCAGTCAACACCTTGAATCTGAAGTTAAAATTCAAAATGATCCTAATAAACAAATCACAACTACTACTGAGAGTTCTGTACCTTGAAGCGACTTTAACTTTCCTAAGGTTTGTAGCAAAACACTGCTCGGTAGCTCAACTCTTCAGCGGTTCTTATGAGCTGTACAGAGCTATATGTTGCATATTCCAAACTCTGCAGAGGGAAATTGTTTAACAGAAAAAGTAGACTGCAAAACAGTCGGTTTTTTTCTCAAAATCAGTAAGGAAATCGGTAAAGCGTGGTATAAGAGTCTTACACGCGCGAAGAGCGCGAGCCTCACGAGGCGAGAGAAAAAAAACCGACTGTCCGTTTTCCATACTACGAGTTCGTTCTGACCAGGGGGTTCAAAAATGTCGTCGAGCTGTCAAAATTCTGTTCACAACTCCACCCTCTTTGTGAATTCAATACACTCGCTGATTGATTTCGCGGGAGAATAGCACGTGTTATTGTCGGCACTTGGCTTCGAATCTTGACACTGTATCCAGTAATTTCTAAAGCAGATTTTAGTGTTATATATTGTCTATAGTGAAATGTAGTATATATAGTGGAGGATCGAAAATGAGTGGAAGAGGCACTACGCCAACAAAGCCTGTGGCTTCTCGAAGAGGGAGAAAACCAAAAGAGACGAGTGTCTCGGATAATTGCAGAATGTGCGGCTGTTCCTTCAAAACACAGTTCGGCAATTTTAAGAGTGGATGGATAAGCTCGGAAAATATGTTTGTTGCGCCCATCAGAAAAGGATAAAAGTTAAGAAAGTTGGCCGATCTACTAAAAACCGAACTTTTCGTTGTCATCGAGGAAGGAGAATCTTTCTCCTCAAGAGTTTGCTCTTCGTGCGGGACAAAGGTCAGAAACTGTGCTGCGATGCTTTCGCAAATTAGAGAAAAACTGAACATGCCGACTGATAATGATCAATTATTGCGATTGAAAAGAATAAGTGTTGACAGGAAAACACGACTCATAAGCTCGCGGCAATGTGAAACATGACCTTGAGTGTAAGCTTGAACAGAAGTTTTTTTTTTCCTTTTTCTCTCTCGCGCAAAGGTTACTAGCACTTCACAGTGCATGTACCATTCCAAACTTCATTTGACTGAGTAAATCTTGTTTTTGCCACACCACGCAGGCTTTCCGCTTACATTACTAGTAATTAAGAGGTCATGAAGCTGGTTTGTTACATGCAAACTGAGTAATCATTTCCTGTAGTTTATGCTTCTGTACGTGTCCCTGATAGGATTTGATCTAGGGATGCATTTGTAAAGTGTTTTAATTTTCTTTGACCTCTGTTTCTTACGGCTTAACAAAGATTTTAGTTTCTTTGATTTTCTCCATAATGCCTGGATCTGAATAACTACATGCATGCATGTGAGATTATTTGTCCGTGAATGTGGTTATTTCCTGCGGCCCAGCATACCATGTGTATACAGTGTGCGATTCATCCACAACAAATAAGCGACAACAAACGACGGAAAGTGGTATCTCCTTGCTTCAAAGGTGTTGTGAACTTCTCGTGCAGTACTTGTTCGGCAGCAGCATACACCACCTGAACATCTCCACCTCGAATCGCGGTTAGAGTCTCGCAGTCAAAACGCAATTCACAAGCAGAAAGGCCGAATTCATTTGACGCTATTTGTTTGTCCATGATACTTTTCAGAGGCGATATTACAATGATGGTCGGCCGTTGCAAAGAACTTGATTTCTTTGCATAAACAAACATCTGATAAATAAGGCTTTTGCCAAATCCTGTGGGTAGTACACAAAACACATCATTTTCCCTGAGCAGCGACTGCAAAGCTTCCCTCTGCTCCGATTTTAAAGCAAATCCAGGAATTCATCACGCGAAATGACTTGTTGAAAACATTACTTGACAGCTTGTTGACAGCTTGCATTGAATTTAGCCAATGGGAAAATTTTCCGTGGCTGGGGAAACGGAGAATTTGAACGAATATAACGTAAGCAAAGCGGACAGTCCGTATTTTTAGCGTCTCTCCCCAGTCTCACTCTCCGTATTCAGCCTCGTTCCAGACCTTTCGTTTGACTGCTCGCGCTTACTTGAATACTCAAAAATACGGACTGTTTTGCAGTCTACAGAAAAAGAAAACCACACACTATGTCTGAAAGCGACATAAAATCAATAAATTTGTGAATTTATTAATAGTTAATAGTGAGAAACAGTCCTGCCTTTGACCGCCATGTTTTTGTTTCTTCTCCAGACCATTGATCTATGGAGTTTGACGTAATGCGCATGATCAGTACCAAATCCGCTGGCAAGACCCTTGCTGATCGCTTTGCAAGTTGTGAGAACATCGTTTGGATTTCATTTAAGAGAATGTATGGGAAGTAGCTTCCCTCTGCCCCTGATTGCAATCTTACTGCTTTTAACCATAAATATATCATAAATTCACTACTAGAGGAACCACATTAAACATAAACATGCCTAATGTTTCAGTTTTATTGAAGGGTGCATGGAACATGGCCCTAAGTAACCTCCAACCTCATTCCTAGGGTCCTCCCCTACTCGACCTCATGCCTCTCTCTCTCCCTCTCTCTTTCTTAATAATATAACTATAAGTCAATAATATAAAGCTAATTCTGAAAGTAGAATGTTTGTTGACAAACAGTCTGTGCTCAAGTGTGACTTCAGACCTTACTATGAAAATGGTGAGTGGTAAGAACTATTTAAAATTCATACACACTACAACATGAAAACTTACTGAGAATCAAGCCCTCACAAACAGCAGGATAAGTTGGTTCTCTCATACAGTCTGTTGCTTCAGTTCCAAAACGAATGAGAGCAAGATCACCGACATCTTCCTCATCTTGCACTTCCCTTATTTGAAGACGAATAGGTTTTGAGGATAACGTGAAGTGCTCTCTGCAGTTGAGTTGCAAATTTATTGCTTGCTTATCTTCTTTCGTCCAAAAAGTTAGCCTTTCATTCTTAATATGACCCTTCTTCAAGCTGACAAGAAAAATGCAAGGATTGTTTGGTTTCTTAGCAAGATAGGCTCCCTTTCGCGAACAAAAAACAGCACCAGGGCATGCCTCTTTGATACTCTTGAAAACATTCTCATTATAATCCAGCTGTATTTGAAGACCATCTACACTGATCTACAAAAAAGGAAAAAAATAACCCATGTCATCTCCTGATAGTTCTAGTTAAAGCTGAAAGAACACTGACTGTCTCATTTTTTGATTGAATGAGTGTTGTTGGTGGCCATCATTTATACTGGTAAAGTAATGTGAACAATGAATGTCGCGAACATAACATGACGCGAAAATTAAGTGAATGAAAATATATCAATAATAACTAATAATGAAGAAAGGACGAATTTACACAAATGACTATGGAGATCATGGTCAATTGACTAAAATTAACGAACAAGCGTAAAATTCTTGTGGGAATTGTTAGAACTTTGTTGCTACCGTTCTCATGCCCCTTCACTGCATCTCTTGTTATAAATTTTGATGTTATTGCAGATGAAGTTCTTCTATTTGCGTCAAGGATAATACTGAATATCGTGAAACTAAAGTGATTCAAAGTACAGAAATTTCACAAAATCACGAAATTTAAGAGTCACAAAATACGTGCATCGTAAAATCGCGAAATTAACATGTTGCAAAAAATTTCATGTAACAAGGTACAGCTGTATATTTGAACACTTATTAATATTCACAGGGTGCAAAGAAAGTCAATTTTACAGCTTACCATTCAGGGAAGCTGTAGCTAACATGAACTAGCCTGAAAGTCATTTAACCTAGCCTGCAAAAGATTTGATGAGCAGGACTGATTACATTTCTTCTGTAAATTGAATTCCCCCAAAAAATTCACTTGCCCATCGGGCAAGTAAAAACAGAACTCACTACCCCAACAGCAAAATCCACTAGCCCCAGGCTATCAGACACCACTTTCTTTGCACGCTGATTCAGTAGGCAAATTGTCCACTTTTTGCCTTCTCAAATTTAATCATATGTAAGGACCTTCATACCCAAAACTCCGCAATCTAAAACTTCAGGGGAGGGCTTTGAATAGTCCAGTTTCGAACTACAAATTACCGCTGAATATAAACATTAACGACATATTCATACAGGGTTAGCCTCAACGTAAAGTAAAATATTCAGAAATTCTGGCAAGTAAGTGTTTGAAATTTGAATATACACAATAGACAGAGTAATAAACAGGTTTTTTTCTCGTTGGAATTTGTGAATATATTACTTCAGATTGAGGCTAAGGCTGTAAAAAATGCATCTTCACTTCTTTAATTCAGCGGTCATAGTGAACTCGAAAATGGACTATTAAGCCTGAGGAGAAATACAGGGTTGAATAACTTACATTGTAGAAACAATGGATACTGATTAGCATGAACATTTTCTAAATTCTGATAAACATTACATTAGAAATTACAAGAATTTCTGTCAAGTTTTGAGTGAATGCCCAGGGTGTGGATTCAGTTGACCATGATTGACAACGTCAAGCCTTGAGTTGTGAAACCATATGAATCACAGGAGAAGCTGCATACTTAACTCAGCAAAAGGAAGTGCACAGCTCGCTTTGTAGTCCTATACTGGTTAGTCTGCTACACAGCTGTTTTTAGTGTCGTCACGCAACGGTCCTCCCCACTAACGGCTGCTAAAAATCAAACCAAATTCCTTTCCCGCGATTAGCCAATTATTAGAATTCAGCTCCCATTTTCTGAAAGGTGTTCGCACCACGTTTGCGGTATGGTGACTCCTCCAATCACAGCTTTGCTTTTATCGTTGCCCCATGTGTGAATGACAGAACAATCAAAATCGTCGTGTGAAACTAGCAATCAAGTAAAGTAGTGTTGTCATAGCCGAGTCCTTTCAAAATTTTTGAGATAAGCAGCAACAGCAAGCAAGTCAAGCAAATATGATGAGCAACATGGATTTGCTTATAAAGTTGCCGGGTATAGTTTTGGGAAATCGTTTATCGATAATTTATAAGATTGCTTTTGTTTGAATCAGTACCCCTGAGAGTTTAGTCTTCACAGTCTTCACATGTACAACAACACAATGAGCACATCCGGCACATGAAATTCATAATACATATGCACATTAAAAAGAACCAACCTATCCTGGTAAGAGTCTTGTAGGCCTATCAAACCTTTTTTTTTTTCATTTGGAATTTTGTTAACCACTTAAAACAAACTTTTCTGCAAACCTTTTCGTTGCTTGCAGACACAGAGCCCATCAAAATTCAGCGGCGATTGATTGATTTGTCGAAAAGTGAGAAGCGTGTTCGTTCCTAGTGCCCTGCGGCTCGCACATTGTCAAGTTTCTTATAGATGATTGGTTTGTTTGTTAGACCACAAACACAAAGGGAAAGGGATGTGGTTCTATTTTCAGCAGCCGTTACTGGGGGGGAGCGTTGCGTCATGACACTAAAAACGTCCGTGTAGCAGACTATATACCGGCTAACTTTCAATGCTAAGTAGCATATTTTATAGGCAACACAGCCACTCCCTCGTGAAAAAGTTAAACAATTTAGATATGATAAATTTGTTTTGTTCAAAACTATTCTGAATTCTAGCATAATTGAGGCTAAAATGTTGAAAAGACGTGGATCATGGAGACCCATCCTGCTCAGTAACTCAGTTCCTCAATTATTGTTCGCCCCAGGAATCTTTGCGTACTCCTGCCAAACCTCCTCTAGGCTTTGGGATGGCTGTCTTAGTCCTAGCATTACTAACTGATGCAATAAACAGAGTTTAGCCATTGTTTAACAAAACCGTGTTCTAAGCCATTTTCAGTTTTTTTTTTAACAGTTTCACTAAATCATATGACGTAGAGTAGAAAAGCATTTGTCTTCTTGAAATAATCCACTATGGATGAGATCTCGAAGTCCAAAGATTTCCAAAACCGCGGTCTAAGTTAGACTTTGTTTAAATAACCGAGCCAATGATTCTCTATTGTTGTAATGTGTTTGTCCATATGAAGCTGACAACATGAGCAAATTTGGTTTTAAACATATACTATGCATAAATTTAGCTTTTTAAACCTATGATTTGTAGACCACTATATCAACCTCCGTCATACATTGATGAAATCATTTTAATTAGTACAGTATCTGAAAGTTTTTTAAATGTGTCAGGTCGTATATGGTTCTTTGGTTTTTGTATAGAGAAGAGATACGATACATGAATCAATTCAAAAGTGAGTCGTTCGTCAAACTTGAAAAGCGGTCTATGGACAGACAGCTTATTAGGGAGGGGTAATTACCATGTTAATCTGTCACTGGGGCCTGAGGTAAATCCTTTAATTACGAGGGTACTGTTGTAAATTTCCCCACTATTCCCCGGGGGTTTGGGGGTCGTGGTTGGACTAGCGCATTATCCGTTTCACAATTTGCAAAATGTTACAAAAACATTGTGATTCAGTGATTGTGATCGTTAACCGGATGAACCCAACCCATGGTTTCTACACAGCCTTGTTCGGCACATGAATTAGACCCACCTTTTCCTTGTTCGTGTTTCCTTGATATATAACGATGTCGCCAAACGAATAGCAATTCAACGTGGATCTGCTCGAAATGTCTTCCTTGGTAATTGTCCTGTTTAGCCAAATGTATTCTATTCCGTTTGGTCGATAGAGCCGGAAAGGATGGCCCTCGATAGAGCCATCATTGTTTAACTTTAGAGCATAAATAACACTCGTTCTATCGCTGGCTTTTGAAATTGAGATAACGACACAGCGACGGATAAGCTGTAAATTTTCCGCCATTCACTTCTTTTCCAGCAGGGTTTCGCGCCAATAGCTTCGCGCGGCCTTCTTCCACTTAAGAGTAATAAACTTAGGCCTGGGCACAATAGCACATATTGGCGAATGAAAATCCGATGTGTCGATGTGTCTCGCTATCGTGACGTCACTTTCAAGCCCGCCCGGGAAGGTTTGAAAGAAGGTAAACAAAATGCTAGTCGTGAAAAGTTCACAGTCCAATTTCTCAGCAACAGTAGAGCAAATCATTTCAACAACTAAAGCGAAGCTGCAGATGTTATCATATAAAGTATCAATAACGTAATTTTAGCCTAAAAACAAAAAACAGACTGGCTACAAGACTCAAAAGAGTTGACAAACGCTTCTACCGATCGATAAAAATCATCAAGATCATCACAATACTGCGCTTTGAGACAAAAACATAACTTACAGAGGTCAAAACTCTTTCTCATTTTTGAAAATTAAATCTCATAACAATTTCATAAAAATGATCAGCGGCTTTAAGAGGCAGTGTCTGTAAAAGCGGTCCGGTGCATTCGGGGTCGAAAAATAGTTTGATTTTATCAACACCAGTTGTAACAACTCAAGAAGCACCATGAAGCAGGATCGTTTTAGGTTTTGTTTGAACAACTGCCTACTTATGAGTACCCAACTGTCGACTGCGGATTCCATGGACACTTTTAAGATCTCAAAGAGGTTTCCTTGTGCCAACGAACTAAGCAAATGACATTTTGGGAAACTGGAGTAGGACTATGGTCAATGGTCCACTTTGTATATGATGATGTAGCTACTATTCACCTGTGCCTCCAAAGCCTTTGCTTGCCTTGTTGCAGTAAAATTTTACGGTATTTCGAGTCTCAAAATCTTCTACTAGCTTGTGGGCTTCTTCAGCGGATGAAACAGAAAATAAATTATCCGACAACTTGGTGCAAGCTTTGGGTTTCCATTGTTTAATATTGGCATACTTAGCTTTCTTTTGCTGTCTTTCTTTTTCTACTGGTTTTTTTTGTGAATGTTTTGTGTAGCTGTGTGTGGTGTGTGGTACCTGACCCTTTTTAAAATATAATCATTTATTTACGGGGGGCTAGCCAGGATTTTTCCAGAGGTACGCACAAATTTCCGAATCCCCTCCCGCCCCCTACCGCCAACCGCCCCCCTACCCCCAACCCCTTAAAGCCCCAAATTCTTTTCTGGTTCGTTGATCAAAGGTGAGGTCTCGTTGCTATTCCTACGGGACCCGTACACCGACTTGTATTTGCTATTCATACGGGAGTCTTCTGAGCATGCGCAATACAGCTATTTATTCATGGCAGCTCCCATACGCTCAGCTGGCATTTGCTATTTATACAGGACTCTTTTTACAGACTAGTTCTGCTTTTTGTCTCCTTCTTGGCACATGTCATAGTTTGAAGCATGTTTCAGTTCTTCTGGTAAGTCTCCGTCGTGTTACCTACTGGATATATGGACAATAAAAGGTCTCATAAAGGGCGAAGCCCTTATACTTCTGATAACTAACTCAGTAAATCCTTCTGTTTAGGGTTACGGTTGGTGCTATATGTCAATTGAATGAAAATCAAACCATACCGAGCAGCGAGTATTCCGTAGTAGAGTGGATAGGCTACGTGCTACAGATTCTACACCCTGGGATCGGTTCTCCATCATTTCTCATCGATTTTTTCTTTCCTTTTAGAATTTGCCACTGAACTTTTTTCCTTAAAAATTGAACAGTGGTTGAAGAGACTTACACTTTCATGGAAATGTAATGACCAGAAATTTCAAGAGACTTAGAAATTTCATATAAATTTCGAGAAGAAACTTGATCCCGTCTGAATAGCAAATACACTTCGGTGTACTTTTTTCACAATCATCTTTTACATATTTGCTTTTCTATATTATCGCTTTTTATTTTTGTACCTTTCACGTTTTCAGGTATGCACGTGCGTACTGTGCGTACAGGTAGCTACGTCTCTGATTTATAACCTAAGTAACGCTGGGTAGCCTGTACTTTCTCCATATTTTTATCGAATTTATTTTGTATCATGTAAATCAATGAAGGGTACAAATAAAGTTGTTGTTGTTGTTGTTGTTGTTGTTGTTGCAAGTATTCATTATTATCATTCGATGCATTGTTTCTTCCTTTTCATTGGCCAAAAGCCCACCACGTGACCTGCAAATAACTGCCTACAAATAGTGGTGTGCTATGCGCAATGTCGTTCAACTGTTTTTGGCTTCACGAGGCTTCACCGGCGAAAAATGTCTACGCATGCCCTGCAAAAAATGACACGTGATCGATTTCGGGCAATGTCATTGGCTCCGAGGCAAAAATGCCCGCGAAATGTTGTTGAGATGAAAGAAGCGATGGGAGCTTTTTATGGCAGTGACAACGTTGCAATTTCTTGCCACTGTAAGAGATCAAAAATTATTTTCGTCGAAGTTTTGACGGAGATGTGTTCTCTAGAGAATATAGCGTCCTGGAACTGGCGAAAAATCGCAGTGGCGTGGTCTGATTCAGTTTTGTTGACGTTGAGATCGCTGGTTTGCATGTGAAAGACAGGCCGAAAAGGTGGGTAATTTTACTCTCTTTGGTTACTGCATGTTCCGTGCCACTCGGTACAAAAAGAAATTATAAAGAAGTGGAAGAAAAATTATTGGGCTTTGTTTTGGTATATAAATAAGCTTGTCCCGAGTGGCGCGGAAGCGACAGTTTTGTTAAATGTGTATCCCGTTTTTGTGTCAAAATTCGACTTTAACATTCGACAACATTCGACTGTTGATCGAAGAGTGTATTACAACGCTACCCAAAATGTTTTTGTTGTTTAGTTCGAGTTTCCTATCACGGATTCAACAAAAAAAAGTAGAGGGACAGACATTTTTGGGCTTTGTTTTGTTAATATGACTTAGCTTGTACTTTGTTGCTCGAAAAACTATATTTAGATGCTAAATCTCCGTATGTTTACACTGTTTATGGCAGAAAAATAAGCTTACGCTTGGTTCAACTTAATCTCGTGTCACTCGGTACAAAAGAAATATTCTTAGCCATTGTCTTGCTGTGTAAATTGGCTTGTGGCTAGTGGATCGAAAGCGGCCGGCTTGCAGCAGTTTTCAAAAGTGCGTAGTTCGTAACGTCTTTTTGTCGATCGGTGCACATTTCATTGTTGTTGCACGTTATTACAGCTTTGTATGTTACAGAAATTTGAGTTTTATCCGAACTGTTGAATGAAAAAATGTGAGAGTGTTTTCATTAAAATGCTTCGACCGTCTTGGAGCTACAGTTCGATACGTCCAGCAACATTTTGATTTGTAAAAAAATTCTGTTTACAATGTGCACAACTGCTTGCAATTTTATAATTGAAGGATCGAAGTTTTGATTATTTTGCTCATAAATTTGGCTTGGGATTACTAAAATTTTTACACACAAGGCTTTCAGTGGGGGGTGCTTCTTTGCTTGAAAATTGGATCCTGGAAGGAGAAGAACAGGGTAATTTTTCTGTGAATGCTTTTGTTTTTATATGCATTGTTTTTGGCTTAAATTTTTTGGGAGCCAAGTTGTAAAATGAATGACAGAGTTCACATGCTACTAAGTATTTAAAAGCTCTTTCCAAGAAAAAAAAATCATCACAAATTAAACTTACAGGAGTGTAAAGCTTGGAGTAAACTTTGAGCCTTAATGAAATTTTCGTTGGATCATGTTGATGAATGCAGTTGTGTAGGATGTGCAGTTTCCAATTTTGATCTTCTGTCAGAATTATGAGAGGACACTCACAGATCTCATTCAAAAATTATAGTTTCATTGTAATTTATCGTTTGTTTCTATTCCTATAAACTTCTCATCAGGTCTACATTTTGCATGAATTTAATGTGATATATATTTGAAGTGGTTGTTGTTTCACAGTGAAGTAGCTTTCACTTTGTTTTTTGATTTGAAGTTTAGTTTCTTCTTAGTTGTTGGCTAAGGCAGTGTTGAAGTATCTGACATGTTAACATACTTTACTTTTCAGTTCTCTTCAGAAAAGATTGATTGATCCTGCATCAAACAAAGTGCAGCCTCACAAACAAGATTTTTTAACGAAAAAATGTGTACTCAAGGAAAGCACATGTCCCTGACAGTGTCAATAAAATTTATTTATGGAGATATCTGGGTTTTTACTCCTTTGTAGCACTTTAGACTATATGCATCACTTTTTTAACCTTCATATACTGAAAAAATATAATCAGTATTTTTTCAACTAACACTTGAATCAAAGTTTTCTTTAAAGACGGCTTTAAAGTTTTGATATTAAAATTGCACCCGTTCTCACTGAAAAGACTGAATGCAGCCACTAAAGTTCATTTAGCTCGTGTTCAAGCTTTTTTTGTAAATTGGAAAGTGTTGTTGGAGAAAAAGTATTTTTGCTTTACCTTTCAGGGAAAAAAATAATAATAAAATAACTACCAGGTGTCTAAGCAATTTCAAAGGACCCATAGTGTCTTATTTATCTGCTGCATTGAGCTGTGAACAAATGCCATTCTTTCTGGTGACCCTGCTTTTTTCAGAGACATTGTTGTCCTTCGTGATCCAAAGTTGAATCCCGAAAACCGGCCAAATCGCGAGCATCGCAGGAAACGAATCCCATAGGAATAGGTGAAAAAGGATAATAAAAAGTCTAGGCTATTCTAAAAATATCCGATGTGCATTTGCAACTCATATTAAGAAGCAATTAACCTTCTTTCCACTGGAACAAAGTATGGAGGTACTGCCGCCATTTTGAATTTGGCAATATCACGTGGTCGTGCGACGACCAATCAGACATTTTTCGCCGGTGAAGTTTTTGGCCGCAAATACTATTCTGCTCATGCGTAAATGAAACCACGCTTGCTCCTTGCTCATTTATGTGATCTCTGTCATTACTCCTGACCGCTAACCGCTTTCCGAAGATATTATTTATTAAAAAACAAACACAGTGATCGAATGATAAAACAATTATTAAACTCAGTTATCGCAAAATATCGTGATCAGTGGTCAGTGTCTCGCAGATCAATTATTTGGGCTCATCCTCGGTGTAAGAACCTGTTAAACTCACCGGTGATGTAAAACAAAGAAAACAAAGAAGTCAACACGTTAAAACCTAGGAAAACAAAAGGTACAAAACAAAGAAAAAGTTCACAGGTTCTTTCACGCGAACGTGCAAGCCTGAGCAAACTGGGGAGTCCGGGGCATGCTACCCCAGGAAAATTTCAAATTTAAATCTCTGAAATGGCTATAAATGCATCTAAAATTGCCAATAGTAATATCAATTTGTAATTATTACGTCGGTACTTGAAACAGCAAGTTATAACCTGGCCCCCATATTAGACCAAAATTTAAATGAATAGACTTTGAAGCTAAGGCCCAGTTCAAACGTCGAATTTCACATGTGCCGAACTTAATTCCTATTTTAGTCGACTAAAATAGTTAAATACGGCACTTGATTCAAACGTCGAATTTAACTCTGTTCGCTGTCAGTATTCCCAGTAATATAATAATAATTTACTAACATTCATGCATTAAGTTCGGCACATGTGAAACGCGACGTTTGACTCAAAAGTCGAACCTACGTCGAATCTTCGACTGTTTCAGTCACAGATACGGCAAACGTCGCAGTTAATTTAATCAGTCGAATTTAATTGATTCAAACGTCGCACTTCACATGCATTTAACTCTCGCGTTAAGTTCGGCACATGTGAAATTCGACGTTTGAACCGGGCCTAAACCCAGCACACACAACGGTTGAGTGTCACCCACACATTTTGAAGTCTGATTCTCTGAAGGTGCCGAAGTTGCCTTTCCGATCGTCATTTAGAGCTACAAACTGATTGACAAAAGCTGCAAGACAAAGTTTGTCTGTTCTCTGTTTGTGGGTGTTCAGTATTGTCGGATTACCAAACCTTGTTTGTGTGATAAGTGATAAGTGACAGATCTATAAAAAATATATATATTGGGCGGGTGGGGGCGGGGGGGCTAAAGCCGCCCCAGCCCCACCTCCTGCGCGGTCACTGAGTACTAGGATCGTCCTAGCCTATAGGTAAGAAAGATCCTAGCACCATGCCGAAACTGCCTTCGCTAGTATATAGGAGCATTCTCGGCAAGGGTGTTTTGTAGAACGATGACTGCAGAATGCACAACGACAAATGACTCTGAAGTTTGGTGATTAGGGTTAGGAAACTGAGTGAATCAGGTTCCATTTGGAGTCATTATACTGGGAAAATTGACCTGAAACTTGATTCACCTAGTTTCCTAACCCTAATCACTAATCTTCAAAACCATTTGGCGTTTTGCATTCTGCATTCAGCGTTCTGCAAAATAACCCTGCGTAACATCCTAGTACTAGGGACAAAAAAAAATGCAGTTTAAGAAAAAGCGGCGGGTCTTTCAGTGGCTAATCACGGCAATAAAGGCCGACCATTTCGTTTGGCATTACCACGAGCTAATTTAAGTGATAATTCTGCTGAAAGATAGTTGTTAACACCAGTAAAGAGAGCGGACGGGCCTAATCGGTATGTTTGTTTTTGTCGCCAGCCATTTTTAATTTCTTCTCGAACCTTCTATATTCAGCACAACACGGACCGAAATTCCTACTTTTAAATCGAACGTAAAGCTGTTCCGACTTCTAGGATCTTCCTTCCTCCATGTAAACAGAGCCCCTAAACAGAAGGGTGCATTTCTTTGGAAGAATTCAAATCAGATTCGTTTGGTTCTTTTCTTTTATAGGACAAAAGAAACCGGGGTTATGCTCTCTACATACATACATACATATCCTTTTCTTCAAACACAATATGGTTTAAAGCTCAAAGCTTGTGGGTTCGTGTAAAAATGATTACAAATGAATAAAACTGTATAAAAATAAGAATCACATCACTTACAAAATACAACTACAATTGAAACTCTAAAAATATATATTAAGATTTTAACCAAAAGTAAAATGAATTTACATTAGTTACCTCTAAGTAAATTGTCTAAAATAAAAAAATAGTTTAAAGCATTTAAAATCTTGGTAGTGCCTGGGCAGCGACTGGACCGACTGTGCTCTAAAATCAAGTTCCATAGAATAAGAGTCCTACAGCTCTTTCTCTTTCTAGAAAGGTTGTCGCGACAATCCCGAAAGGCATTGTAGGTGGTTTTGAAAAAATGGCATGAAAGGGCATGAACGAATGTTTGCGATTGCTAAAGGAAAGCAACAAAAGTAGGTTCAACAACTACAGGAACAGAGTAATGATCATATCCCATATTACCTTTCGGGATTGTCGCGTGCACCTTTTTTCCGACAACCTTTCTCGAAATTGCTGTATACGAGAAGGCTTCACCTGAAAAACCAGTTGGGGGGGGGGGGGGGGGGGGTATTTGCCACCCAATAAGGTATGGGTTTTGATACCCTGCTAGCAGAGGCTTTTCCCTTGTGTTTCTCAGCGGTGACTCAGCGTTGTACTGCCATTCTCTTTGCGGTTTTGGCTGCCCGCGTTTTGTTTTGGTTGTTTCCTCGGCACAGAAACAACCAAAATAAAACACGAGCAGCCAAAACTGCGAAGAGAATGGCAGTACAACGCTGAGAAATACAAGGGAAAAGCCTCTGCTAGCAGGGTAGGCTTTTGAGAAACTTGATTCATAAATAGGGTACCAATAGCCGGGGCAGAAGCGTATAACCCACGCTTCCGACGGGGGCGATTATTCTATTTTTCTATTTTCGAGAAGATGCCAAGAGGGGTTGGGGCAATTATTTGTGGTACACTATTACTTAAAATATTTCGCTCAAAGGGGGGCAATTACTAGAGAGAGGCGATTAATCAATGGACGGCTATTACTCCAGGAAATGCTGATCATCTTTGTCCTTGTTGGCATTGTGTTCATGGTGTGATTCTAATTAACATACCCAAATTGTATGAATTAAAATTCAAGTGCGCAAGTGACCAGCCTCATTAAAAACAAAACATAAACTGTAAAAGAAAAACATTAGGATTGTTCATAATGTACAATAGTTGTTCTTTATTTGTAACTCAACTGATTACACATATTTTTTCATTTAGTTTTTGTATCTCCTCTTTTGCTAATCTCCTAGTTATCTTTTACTGTACTGTAGTCTAAAGAAAAATGCAATAACCTAACACTTTTTTTGCAATCTAAGTTAAAAGTATAATCCAGTTTCCACATAACAATGAAAAATAAAACATTCACAGTACATTACAAACGCTTTGAAATAATACAACTAAACATCTTATGGCAAACTTGTGTTCTGTGGTTTTTATCAGCCTCAGAGTCAAATGTGAATTTCTATAATAAATTCAAAACTGGTCTATTTAATCCTTGGGTCAAATTTTATCGTTTGCACTTGCACATCTCCCTAAGGTTTGCCCCCAAAAGTTTGTATAGGCAGTGTTTTCAGTTAAGCTTGGGATGGCACTGATTATTCCATTTTAGCACTAGCCAGAACACTGGAGTAATGTGTCTAATAGTATTAAACATCCCTCCTCCATATCTTAATGTTTATATTTAACAAAGCGAGCAACTAATGCAACCGGGTTATTGCATATTGTGATAACCAAAGGGCTTGTCTTTTAGAATTACCGTGTGACAATGCACTTCTGATTCAGTCCTATCCTTGAGTTAAATGGTATTTCCCTACATGCATTTTTTGGAATTATATTAAGTAGCCTTTAAAATAAAGGAAAACAAAATTTAGGAAAGGATAAAATCAAACGACATAACTGCACAATATTGTCTTAAAAATCTTAGCTGCAAGTCATTCATAATATCTGTTTTAACCAAGCTTATACTTATATCAACCCGGTTTTGTAATATTGCAGTGTAGGCGTACACAAAATACCATAACAGTCCTTTCCAGTTGTGTGGGGAAAGGGAATTGATGATGATTTTCTACAAGTTCAGAGAAAAAGCTGGTACCTCAGCGAGCTGGTGAGAGCTGAGACCTGGATCCCCTGTTGGATGAGACGTCCGTTCACTATTGTCAGCATATCAGTCAAGTGCGCTTTTTCATGGTACTCTTTGATCACTTCTACAAGATTCTAAAATTTGATCAAAGATAAATAAGAAATTAAAATACATTAATGCAGTTAAATGCAACTGTAAGTGCACATGTTGATCTATTAATTATGCTTTTAACCAGTGATTAATTAACAAAATTATTGAATACAGTTGAAGCTCTCATAAGTGACCACCCTGGAAATTCGAAAAAGTGGTGGTAACTAGAGCTGGTCATGCACTTATGAGAACGAGCTCCCGTAAGCAACCGCATGGTAAGACAATAGAGCGTGGTCGCTTATGATAGCATCAGAGAGTCACTAATAATTTATAAAGAAAAAAAAAAACAAATACAGTGACACTTCTATTAAGCAGACACCTTCAGGACCTTCTCAAGTGTCCACTTAATAAAGGGCTGTAAAAATTGCACAGTTTGCTAATGATTATCATTCAACGGTTACTCTGTACTGTGATAAAGTTCCATGTTGTTAAGGAAGCTATCCAGAGTTCAAGTTCATTACCTTTTATTACCAACTTTAATTAATTGCTTGCAAATGCAAAAACATTAACTGGCTACAGTAAGTATTTCGAGGACGTAATCCAATACTACTATTGTCAATTCAGTCTGTTGTCTGCTTAAAAGAGGTTTTTAACAATAGAAATTAGCCAAATACAATATAATGTATTAGTGTCTGCATCTGTTTAATAGAGGTGTCCACTGAGAAGGGGTTCGTTATAAAGGGAAATATAAGAAGTTAATTTTGGGACTCGGATTAGTGTCCTCTTAATAGAGGGTGTCCACTTAATAGAAGTTACACTTATGTTTAATGAGTGTCTTTATATCTGATTTAGACAAGGCTAAACTTCACATCCTGTTTGTTTTAGACAAAAATAACCCCAAGGTCTTTATTAACAAACCAATAGCGAAGAAAAGTGTGTAGTTTCATTAAAGTATTGATTATATGAATAAGACTCTGAGTGGTCGCTTATGAGAGATTAAAAACAAAGGAAAAGTCCAGTTGGGTAATCCCAAAAGTAGTCGCAGTCACTTATGGGAGTCAGTGGTTGCTTACAACAGCTTTTCATTACAAAGTTTAAGTCACAGTTCAAAGAGGGTTTCACAAAGGTGGTCGTAACTAGAGCTGGTCACTTATGAGAGGGATCTCAAGGAGAGCTTCAACTGTAGATACAAACTAGAGTGCATCTGGTGTTGCATTCATTTCTTTTCTTTTTTTCCATAATATTTATACTCTTTTCTTGTGTCCAGCTAAACTAGCTTAGAAAGCTACAGTAATATTGGCATCAAGAATTGTCTTTTATGGTGATATTTGAAAGATTTAAATATAGTTGTTGTCATTGAAATAATGAGAATTTAATATGTTTGAACTGTGGGATGAAGAAAACATTTTTTCAGGCTTTCTTTTCACAATTGCATAACTTGCATTCTTCAACTGCTATGATCTTTGTTACATTTCTTGTTGTTGTTAGATACATTTGTGTTTATGTATTAGTACATACGTTTTCACCACCACCACCACTGGTAACTGCACCACTAAAATAACAACTACACATACATTGTGTTGTTGTATTACTTCTGTTAGAACTCACCTGGATAAATGGTGAGCCAGTGCCTGGATACCTCCGTGACACATACCTGGGTACCGTTGAAAAAGCGTATAAAAAGTCGCTTTCATCTGGGGCACTGCTTCTTGGCAATGTGGAATCTTTAAACGACCCACTTTTAGCACTGTCAGCTGCAGTGAGCTGAGTGGAAGACTGAAGGTTTTGATCCTCTGACAGGCCTCTGCAAGCTTGGAATATGAACACCTTTGGCTTTCCAGCAAGAGTCGGACATTTTGAAGGCTTAAACTCCGATGTTATATTCTCAATATCTATTTTTCTGCCCTTGACACCTTCAATA
Source organism: Porites divaricata (assembly GCA_038088405.1). Classification (NCBI taxonomy): domain Eukaryota; kingdom Metazoa; phylum Cnidaria; class Anthozoa; order Scleractinia; family Poritidae; genus Porites; species Porites divaricata. The sequence continues at coordinate 5,878,945 of JBBMOI010000008.1, forward strand.
GTGTCCTTCTCACCACCATGTGACATTATAATGCAAAAAAATGCACTATAATCACTGTGATCTAATTGAGCTCATGTTTCTGCAACTTGTTGCATTTCAAAGTATTGTCGATCATGAAACACTTCAACATCAAAGCTGAGTTCCTCTTGAAACAGCTGGAGCAGTACTTCTTCATCTTTTTCACCACCATGACGATTCTTTGTGGAATCATGGAATTCCAGGTTGTTAATAATAAGACAAATGCCTCTTGGATTACTGAACATAGGATAACGAGACAACACAAGTGGTGCTATTTAGAGGAAAACAAAGGCACATGTCCATTATTATTCCAATATTACATGCAGCTTAGACTAATGTAACACTGAGAGGTACAGCAAGTGAAGGACATACAATATATTTATTTTTAGTAAAATCCAACTAGTGGTCTATCATCAATGCTGCGTGCTACTATTATAGGCTATATGTTATAACCCACTAGTAGCGAAAAGCGCGGGCTTTTTGGTGGCAAAAAAGGGTTAAAGTCTAGCTTTAACTAGCTAAAGTTTTTTTATTCTCGATACTTTTGACCAACTAGTTGGATTTTACTAGAACAATTATTCCTCTCGCCCTCATGACCTCCGAGTCAATAGCCCATTCAGCCTTTGGCCTCATGGGCTATTTTTGACTCAGAACCCATTCGGGCTCGAGGAATAATTGTTAAATATCAGCAGCCCGTGATTATGACCAAGTTTTTTAATTAGTAAAATCTCTCTGTGAATAGGTCAGCAGTCAGTTGGAACAAGAAATATCGATTGGCATGCTGGCAAACGATGGAGTAGACAGACATGGATCAACTCAGGGCAGTGCCCTATTTCAGCTAATGACAAAAAGATAAGTATTACCACCAATGAGAACAGCAAGGTCTAAACAGGGGAAAAAGAAAAAAGCTGACGTGCAAAAAAAAAAATAATTAAGGAGCACAACTGAGGTACAAATGCAAAGTGACTAGCAAATCAAGACCCATCATCATTAAATGTTTAACGGCATTTAGTTCATGAATCACATCCTACAAAAGTACATTTTAATTTGCTAAGACCTACACGATTATGTAAGACCTTGAAAACTAAGACCTCTCAAAACTTGCTTAACACAAAAGTAAAATATATTTTGAGAACCACAACTTTGTAGATTAATGCAATTAATGCTGTGTGAAAACAGCATATATCCAGGTCTTAGTATCTGGGATCTTAGTTTTCAAGGTCCTAGTTTTTGCCAAGTGGAATTATCATTCCACAAACTCAAAGTAGTCATGGTTTCGAAAGAAAACAAGGACACTTCACTTGATAAATGGAAACTTTTATCATCAAAATGAATGTTTGTTATTCTTTTTTCCTGTAAGTTTTTGAGGTCCTAATTTTCGAGATCTTAGTTATTGAGACACCTATTACTGTGAGTATACCGTACCTTGGTTAGAGGCTTCTGTACCTTGGCCTAGCAGTATTCCCTCACAAACTGCTTGGAAGCTTCCATTAGATGTTTCATTACCAAATGAAACTAGGATCACATCACCAACATCATCTTCAGATTTCGGGTCTTGTACTGGTAACTGAACTTGTTCAATTCCACTTGGATTGTAAGCCCTGCTTCGATTGCTTAAATTTAATACTTCATTTAAGCGTGTTACCACGGCAATCCTTCCGTCCAAAGCATAGGCACACTGAATACTTATCAGAGCACAACTTGGGTCTGGCTTTCTGCCAAACTGATAAATTCCTTTTCCCCCTAAAGGAGGTATCTTTGCATCAGGAAATGCATCAGCAACCCCACAATAAGCCAGTCCATGGTTACCACTTCCAAACTGTAGTTGGGCAAGAATTGTACTCATTTCCTGTGTAGCATAATAGAAAAACTTAAGCCTAAGCCTAACTAAGCCTACCATGTACAATGATGATAAGTATGACTTGACTTAACAAAATGTTTCTGATTGAAATAGGTTTTTTTAGCCATTTTTTCTCCTTAAACATAGTTGAAAAATCATGTTAAAATTATTATTTTTCAAGTTCATGAATGGCTCCTTCTATAGCTTATTATAGAGCAAAGCAATCTACAAGCTGTAAGTAGAATGACTTAGTAAGCGAAGGCTAAATAACTGTACCTGTCCAGTACTTTGAAAAGTAGTGTTTGGTTTCAGACAAGTTCAGAGTTTCACTTAATTCACTTAAAGCCCTCAGAAATTGTTCAATTAGTTATTAATATATTCGTTTTGTTTTGTCTTTTTTGTTTTTGTTTTGCAAATACAGTCAGACAGAACAAGGGGGAAATCCTCCATTATAACTGTACTGGAATGCAACAATCAAAAGCTGCCTAATCATTATAAGGTGAAGTTAAACAAGACGATTCACAACGATGAATTTTAGCGTAACACAGCATTGCAACATTGCTCCAAAATGCACTGCTGTGTTGCACTTAAAATATTAATAACATCAATAGGCTTAGGCTTATATTAATAACATCAATAGAGACAACGGAATCGAAATTCCTGAAGCATGGATGCCTACGATCAGAAAGCATAACAGCCATTCAATTACAAAGCGGACCCGTGAGGGAACATCATCTGCTAATCGGAATAATAAGGATCGAAATACACCAATCACAGCTAACCAACGTGCATAAATAGCTACACATAAACAATCGACCTCATTGCCTGATGAAGACTAGCAGTATTGCAGTCGAAACGTCGCGATCAATATCTCAAAGCGATTCTATCGTGAGACAAACGAATAAACGTTCCTTCCTACTTAAAATATTGTTGCAAATCACCCCATGTAACCTACAGGCTTTAATACAGCTAATATGAACTGATCAGTTCAAAACTTCAGCATCCCGTAAGCAAACCCAGGGCATTTGACCATCACTTGTGCCTGGGGAGTGGGGAATTTGAACAGGGAATTGTCAATTTTAACTTGAACCTTTGGATGATCAGAGTGGTTTGATGGATGCTTAATCTTTCTCATAGTGAAATGGAGGAGTTTAAAGGTAAAGTAAAGGCTTTTTAAACCAATAGCTTGTTCAGCAAGGACTTCAAAAGTACATGAAGGGTACAGTGTATGTGTATGAAAATGAGATCAAGTACTTCATTTTTGCACTTCAGTTGTTGATCAATATCATGTGAAGTCTGGAAGATTCATTAAAATCTATCCACCATTTTCACATTACCCATAGTTCACCTTGTTTACTCCCCAAAATTTTACGTAACTGTTGTTTCCAATTTCTCCTGGATATTACAGTTGTCCCAAGAGAAATTAAAGACAATGCTTATCAGGATATCAGGAACAATTGGCATAATTTGAACTGATATTTACAAAAAAGGAACAGCAAAAGGGGCAATAGATCAGCCATGTTGACAGAGCTGGAAAAAGGGCAAAACATTTTGCACATTATGTGACTGGGAAGAAATACCCAAACTACTGCCTAACACATGGCAAGAACTGCAAAAATATTACTGATCCTTTTTTAAGTAATTTATTGTTGGTTGTAAGGCACCATTGGACAGCAATGGAAATGGCACCCTTGAAACTGTTATTGTTAATATTATCATTATTATTATTATTATTGTGAAAGGTTTGAACCCAGGAGTCATTTCAAAAGTAGGTTGAGTTTGATCGTCCGGGTGAACGTAGTCCTGAATAGGACTGTTGTTGTTGACAGTGACTGACGTTTCGACAACCTGTGGGGTAGTCATCTTCAGAGTCAAAGTGAGTTGTATCACGTCAGTAGATGGTATTATATACTCTGGTTATTATTATTATTATTATTAATATGCCCGGGAGACATTCGATAACAATCCATATCGCTTTATCAATCGATAAATCAATAAAAATTGGTAAATCTGATTTGGTAGAAATCAATGACACACTCGTTTTGTTTATCGATTTATCTAGATTTCACCGATTCCATCAATTTTTATCGTATCTGTTCTTCTGTTCATCCAAAAATGAAAACTGATTTCATGAAAACAGTGAATTTGTTGACTACTGAGTTGCAATTGAGAGTTGAAGGATCAAACAATTTATTATTATTTTTTTCTTTAAAACCCACTTTAAAGTCGTCTATTGGCCAGGTTTTCACCATTTAAATCTGCCCCCATTTCAAAATAACCTCAGTTCCACAATGCAGTTACTTCCAGGATTAGCCAATAGATAAAAATCGAATCAATAAAAATCATTAGCGATCACCTGCGATCAACTGATTTTATCGATTAATGTCGGAAAACGGTGAATCTCTTAGTCTGAATTTTCGGGCAGACCGATTTTTATCGATTGACTACTCCGGGTAATATGCAACTGCTATTTCAATAATGTCTGCTACTGTTAGAACTGCCGAGAAACAGGCCACAGGGAATTTTTGGTGATTCCCAAAGTGGGAAAAAAACAGGAAATTTGTGGGGTTTTCTTGGGTTTTGGTTGTAATTTCCCAAATTGGGAAAATGCTACCAAAACCAATATTGGGTTCAAGTAAACCCAATAAAAACCCGCAAATTGGGATCTTAGTGTACCAACTTTAACCCAGGAATGGAGTTTTCGCGTCCCATATTTATCCCATTAATGGGATTTTACCAACCCACAAAAACCCCAAAAATGTGATTCAATTGTCCGAGTTGAACCCCAATAGTGGGTTAATACTGGGCCATCTGAAACCCAATGTACGGATTATATTGGAACAGTAATACCCCAACCATGGGTTCTTATTGCCCCAGGTAATCCCCAATTAGTGGTATAACATTGGTCCACTTTTATCCCATTAAAGGGATAGTATTTGACCAATTTAAATCCGAGGTAAGGGAATATATTGGGATAGTAATACTCCAAAGATGGGTTTTTATTGCCACAGTTGATCTTCAATGGGATAACATTGGCCAACGTATTTCCTGAAATATGGAATTTGTTTGGTCGAGAATGTCATTGTAATCAATCAAGCAGCCTTTAAAAATATTGGTCTAGTTGTAAAACACAAAATAAAGGTTCGACAATATTAATATGGTTAACAGTAACATTTATTTTAGATGACAATGCCGGTGTCAATTCAAACTGGTTGATTGTTATCAAACAGGTATTTCATCTGTATCTCTTTATATGAAAATATGACGTCCAAAAAATACAATATCATTGAAAAATATATCATAAAAATATATTAAACTGTTTATTTTAAGTTCATTCATCAATCATAGAGCAATGCCTTTATGCAGAGTCATATTGTCGAAGGCTATTCCGTACATTCATCAAACAGCTCAATTCCTTTATGAACACATCAAATGTCCTTTAACTTCATTTTCATGGTTAAGAGCAGTATTTAATTATAGCTAAGTCCTACCTGGGAAAAAACAGCGTCAAGTCATAATTATAATAAATGAACCAGTCTCTTGTATAGTTTTTACACAGCGGACATGTCAGAACATTCTTAATATATTTCCTCTAATGCATCGAAGTCCTCGATTTCAATATTCCGCCGGAATATAATTATTCTAAAGGATTCCGTGGACGATTTGCAGCAAAGACCACAGTCATCTGTATAAACAAAAAAGGTGGAAACTTCATCTATAAAAACGAACAAATAGCGCCCGACAAGAGACAATCGAGCCTCGTACGATCTCAACGGAGCAATCAAACACGAGTTTACACACATACCTTCCTCTTTAATGCGCAATCCAGCTGAGTCATTGTTTAATAGAAGACGATTTTGAAACAAGACAAATGTAAGCAACTTCACAAGTGAATATTTTGCGTTAAAATCTTTGGATGCACACCTGATGCGTTCATTGTACAGCACAGAAGTCCGCCTAAAGATTTGAACCAAGAAAACTGATCTTGTACTCATTTCTATTGGTTCAAAAGCCCCACGTGATCGCACAAGTCACTAAGCGGAGGACTGGAAGCCAGTTCAAGTACCAAACATGGCGGCAACACGGCACGATGGAGAGGATTGTCTGTCTTCGAAAGCTTTAACTTGTAGTCCGTTTCAGAGTTAAATGCATTATGCCGACGCTCGTGAAGAGTAAGGCAGTGAGAAGAAAATATTGCACTGTTCTCCCAGGTGAGGAAACCTTTGAAAAAAGGCAGTGGGCCTACTCACAGATACGGCAAAAAATGTAGTTCGCCGAAAACTCCATGCAAAGCAATCTCATTAATCAGATTGGACTCGAGTAACTGGAAAAATTTGAGCTATCAACAGAAGACACCTTGATATCGAGAAGAGTTATACGCCTAGTGGGATCATTCATACTTAATTATATTGAAGCGGCTGCATGCGATCAAGTGCATGCACTGAATTACCATACTTCTCGTTTTCAAATAAACCAATGAAACTTTAACTGTTTTGTTCTAAACTCGGCAGATCTGATGTTTGGAGAATTAAACTTTTTAAACATTATTAGGACACTATGTATGTTGATATTTCAAGAGCAATCTGTCATTTCTTTCAAAAATAAATTCTACATTTGGGAAGATTTACTAGTTACCAAACATTATGTGTATGAAAAATATTACTATTAATCCTTTTCTGTTCTTGGGTTGGAATTTATTCAATATTTCCCATAAAAGAATATAATTATTGGCCTAACCCTTACATTGTAATGCTAACACAAGATTATTGTATTCTTTCTTTCCCACCCAATAGTCATAAGAATTACAAATCTAGATTTAATCAAATCCTTTTCCAAGGTGGGGATTTCTTGTCCCTGTTATTTTCCAAAATTGGGAATAACATGTCGCAATATTTCCCAACTTGTGGAAAAATAGCCCCATTATTTTCCCATATTTTGGGAAATAAACCCATTGGTTTCCAAATGTTGGGATCTTGGAATCTATATTGCATATTTTCCCAAACTAAACACAGCATCGGGAAAACGTAACCCTAACTTTAACCAACCCTTTCCCAAAGTGGGGATTTCTTGTCCCTTGCATTTCCCAAAATTGGGAATAACATGTTGAAATATTTCCCAACTTGTGAAAAAATAGTCCCATCATTTTCCCATCCTCTGGGGAGAAAACCCATTGGATTCCCAACACTGGTATTTTAAAAAATATTTTGCTTAATTTTCCAAAGTGAACCCAGCATTGGGAAAAATAAAACCAAACTTTTACCAATCATTTCCCATGGGAGGAAAATGTTGTCCCAAACATTTCCCAATAATGGGAAAAATCCCCAACACTTTCCCAGTTTGGGAATTACAAAAAGTTTCCTGTGGGCAAATGGTTCAATATGAGAAAGGGAACTTCAAATAGATCAAGGTAAAGCATGCATGTCAAGTTGACTGAGTTATTAAGTTTGGAATGAAAAATAAGCATAAAACAAAATTATTAAGCTTATTAATTTTGGCGGGGACAAGTTACTCATATTATCATGTAATCGTGAAAAGCTTACCATCTTCTCTTTTGTCTTTTGGACAAACATTTCATCCTGGTCCGCAACAATGATGGATTCTTCTTCAATACCTGCTTTCCTTAGGTCAATATTTGTACAAATGTAGCGACCAAATTGATCGGAAACCCTCAGTAAAAGCCTGAATGGATTTCCTGTGACATGATTTCGTTTTTTGTCCCTACGAAGCTTGAGACAAAATACACATGACGTATGGCCATGGTCGTGTGCTTTGCTTAGTGCAATGGCTACAGCGCACCTCGGCCTTTTCTTTACAGGAAGCATTTCTGTATTACCAGACATTGTAAATTTTTCCTAAAAAATTAGACAGGGAATCGTTGAATGCTGACAAATGTAGTACCGGTAATGATTTCGTTGAAGATCCCGCCAAAAAAATCTGCATGGCATTATATTGCTCATTGACTCCATTGGCTCTTGGCTCATTGGTCAACAAACATGTCACGTGCTTTTGCCCCGCTGTGGTACATTACCGTTGGCTCAAAATCAATTCCCGCCAATGGTAGCCTATGGCAGAAAAAATTCAGAAGATATCGGATATAAAAGGAAGAAAAAAATTACGATATAAACGTGCCTCGTGGAATAGAATTAAATTGCGGATGTATGATAGAAAATAATAAACAGTCTCAAAACTGGAAAAAAGATAATAATTTGTATGCCTTTTACTTTTCTGACCATGAAAAAAATAAGTCATGGCGGAGCTCTCTCGCGCGAGAATTTCGCGCATCAAAGCACTTTGGGTAAGAAAATTTGGTTATCCATGCATCCGAGAAATGTTGGTAGTCACTTGACCGTACGCCCCCCGTCCTCACCACAGGATAACCAATGTGAAATGACCGTTTTTTAATTTGAGTGGAGTTTCAACCTGTACTATTTGACTTGATGATAGACGTCCATGTTACGGCCATCTTGGCCACCCGGACAATACAGCGCTGGTGAGAAAATGGGAAATATTAAGCGGGCAGTAAGGTGAAAATGAGCGGCAGTGAAAAAGAAAGTGAACAGCAACACTTGTGAGAACATACGACATTTCCAATCTCATCCCCAGGACGTCTAACTAGAAAAATTCACGTCGCAGTCGTAAAACAACAACGGCAAAGAAATATACAAAAAGGTATGCTGCACTTGCAAAGTTGTTGTTGTCGTTTCTTTTTTTGCCGTTCTCAACAAAGCCGTCACCGTTTAGTTTAAAGACTCTACAAACTTATGAGACCAATGTATGTTTCACTTCAACTGTTTCAGCTTACTGACAAAAAGCAATAAAATCACAGCAGCAAAATTCAGAAAAAACGTGAGACGGTTTTGTGTCAAATAGTTTTTCGCCCCTGACGAAATCCTGTTCCAAGACAGTTCTGGATTTGGCTTCCACTCCATGGATCCCGGATTCCAACTACTGGATTCCGGATTCCAATCATTTTTGGGATTCTGGATCCCTTGAGCTGTAATACTGATTCCAAATCCAAGGATCCTGGACATCCACAAGCATAAATTTTCCAGATTCCAGAATCCGGATCCCTTACGGTGACTCGACGTTATACGGGACGATTTTAGCGCAACACAGCGTTGCAACGTTGTTGCGACATTGATTCAAATGGTTGCAACATTGTTCTAACAATCCAATGCTGTGTTGCGTAAAAAATTGTCGTTGTGAATCGTCCCTTGTAACATCACCTTTACATGGGGCGAAATCTAATGGGGCACGCGCGAGAAACTTGACATATATTACCGCGGGCCTCTAGACCATAAGAAAAAACCGTTTGGATGTAGAGGTCCACGTCGGAACGCGTAAATAAAACTGACTGTTTCCTCTTGCTGGATCTCTAATTAAAGAGATGCTGTAGCCAGACGCCACTTGATGTGTAAAATAAAATAAAACTGAATCCAAGGCTAGCACTACGGCAAAGGGCTGATTTATTAGTGCCAGCCTTGCATTCAGTTTTGTTTTACTCTAGGCCATGGCTGCGGACGTCACCTGCGTCTTTGCATTTGACGGATGTTTACCTCAAAGACGACTTCTCCTTCATGGGCCTCAATAAGAGTCGACATGTGTTCTGTAGGTCTGTAATAGCCCTGGCTAAGACCCTGAACGCTGGCCTGGCCAGCCTGCTGTTTTTGTGATGTAACCATTCAGAAATTATAGTAGTTAATTCTCGGGGGGTACTCCCATAATGGGCGATACGGGTATTTGCCGCTCAACGGGTCACGCGTTTACCTCTCTAAATCTGGAACTGGGTATTAAAATTATCTCTAGGAGGCGGGATATATTTTAATTCATTTTGACTCTGGAACAGGGTCTGTTTTCTTCGTGATCTGAATTTGAGCGTGACTACTTCACTTTCCTCGTCGCTTTATCACTGAACCGGTCACAACAAAGATTCCTATTTATATAATTTGTACAAGTATTAGACAGGGTTGCAAATTCATCTTTTTTTGTCTGGAACTGTTACAGTGTCTCAAAGATTCAGCTGCACCTCCACACCTCCACAAACAGTAGCATATTATGTGCATTAAACGCTTTTTATTTCTCAAATTCATTAATAATCCATGACGCTATAAGCCAACCAGAGCGCCCCATTCGGGTCAGGTGGATGACTTTGAAACTCAGTGAAACACCAGTTGAAAATCATTAGTGTTTCATCACGTTTTCATCACTAGCGATAAAATTGTTCTTAATCTGCATATTCATAGGTTACTCAAACACAGCTTAAATCAATTTTTAATAAACAATGGCCGGGAAAGACATTTCAAATTACAAACTGACAATCTCAAGTCATTGTAAATTAAAGTTTACATTACATTCTCCTCAAAAATGCCTACTGCCCACTTATTTTTATATCTGGTAGACCTCGGTACTGCTCTCTCTACGCGAAGTTCTTCTTCCTCGATTGTTTTCGGGAAGGGAAACCTTCTTCGGCCATGGCAAAAACAATATGTAAATCACTTCAAGTTCACAACCCTTTTGGAATACAGATTTGGGGCAACGCGAAACTATTGGATAATTAAAAACAGAAGCTCACAAATACAAGGAATGCCGACTGAATACAACAAATCACACATACGAGGCATTTTAACGAAAAATGGGAAAAATACAACACTGCAAAATTTTGTATTGTTTCTTTGGAGAAGTCATTTCAAAAACTCGTGCATCGGGTTTCATCAGGGTTTCCAAACGCTCGAAAACAATAAAAGCACTCGGCCTGCGTTCTCGTGCTTTCATCAGTTTTCTCGTATTTGGAAACCCTGGTGAAACCCTCGCACTCGCTTTTGAAATAGTACATATAGACTATATATAGAAGTTGTAGTTGGAGATTAAAGGTTTAAGTTCGTGAAATGGGCTTCCATTTCAGTTCATAAGAGGTATACAAAGGTAACGTGTTTTATGCAACATTAAATGCATAAGGAAAAACGCTGTTTTCCTGGCGGGGGCATCCCTTTACAAGTTTCGCATCAGTATCTTCCCGTTTATTTCACTTCTACCCCCACGCCAGGTGTAAAAATACGAAAATCAAGTGATGCATACAACAAAACGACACGCCAATCACTTGTGTGTAAGCAAACAAATTTCGATGGCACTAAGTATCGGCCACCGGGGAGCATATGCAAGCAAGTCAAAATTACCGTTGATTTATGTACTTACAAGTAGGGTAAGTAGGTATTGTCAAACGCGGGTTGCTTTCGTTACTCCATCGCTAAAAACACAAGGTTAGACTTAACGTTATTTACGATAAGTCCTATGCTTTGATTTCGAATCTTTTCACGGACACGTGCAATCGTAGATCACCTCCACCAACTTGTCCACGCGAGGGTGTTTTGTTCCAGGACAGTTCAGACTAACTTTGGTCCAGCTCCTCAGTGAAGGCTTACAAGTATCACAGTACTTTACCCTCTTATCAGTCAAATCCTTTCTTGGTCGGGTACCGGACGAATATAAAAAGAGAAGCACTGCCCAATGCAAATCTCGCCCGTTCTGAATGACTTTGGCTTCGCATCCCCCTTCCTGAATGGGTTTGCTCAAATTCTTCTGTCTTACACGGCAAAGATAGCTTGTAAACAGTTGTTTCCAAGGGAAGCCCATCATTGTGTATATACCTACCACTCTCCCAAGTATTATGCGTGACCCTCACGCCTGTGGACTAAAGGCATCGATCTCACGATGCGATCTGTTTTTTTACTCAATTAGAGACAGGAAATTCAAATTGTTCTGGGAACTGGTCCGGTATGAGTAGGTGGTCAGGGGGCTCCGCTCCTCTCTTCTTGTAAACTTTGACCGCAATGAGTTTGCCCATGCATATTCATTCTCTATGAGCTTTCCCTGAGTTTCTGATGACATGTGTCCCCTCTGGCCTGCTTATAGACCAGAAACTGGTCATTCTTTTATTTAGAATCATTTTCCCTCCCAGGTAATTCTAGAGGCTCCCAGGCAAGATTCTCTATAATACGCAGTTAAAAGAAACGACATGTACCCAAGTGGAGTCTTACAACCCGTCAAGCCGCGCCTTTGTTGAGAAGTTCTTCCTGGAAAGAAGGGCGTGGCACGAGTTTTGAGGAGAGGCAATGGAGACTTTAGGACCATCAATCACTGTCGTTGAAACACCAACCGTTACCACGAATACTCAAATATACCCCGCCCCCAAATAAGTGCTGGACCGTCTATTCAATAATGCAGCGCTTGTTGACTGGTTAAATGTTTTCGAAAAAATTATGATTTGCGGACATAGTTATGTGACCTTTATTAAACTGCATACACATAATTCTCAAAAAACCATTATTATGAAAGCAAGGCCTCTAGGATATTTCATGTCTGGGAAGAAATTTTTTCCTTATCGAATGGACAGCCCGCTGTTGCCATTGAAAACTATTATGGCTAATTATGTTCATATATTTCACTCCAAAACATGAGTATTGAGGACATAGGATACTACCAATCTGTGTAGTTGGTATTCTCACCAATAAAAATAAACATCTGCAGGGCCCTTGTTGTTCGAAGGCCGATTAGCGCCAACCCAGAGTTAAGTTTTAACCCGGGTGTCTTTTCCTTTTGTTCAAAAGCATTTTCGGATAATTTTCTCGATTCTTTTTAAAGCATCAAATCATCAAATCATCAAACTGCAGCGAAAAAGAATAAAACTGCCTTTTAAGCTTTCATATCTGAATTAAAATGTTGCACTAACCCTGGGTTATCTTAACCCTGCCTTGAACAACCCGGCCCAGTTATGTAAAGTGACACTTGTAAATGAATTCTTGTACTTTCAATGTGCTTTACCAGCGGTCCCTAATAGATTATCGGGATCCGGGATTTCTCTTAATTGAAACTCGAAATTCGTGATTTGAAAGCAAAATCGGGGCGGAATTCGGGTTTCAATGTATGCATGTGAGGCTGGATGCCAAAAATGATCATCGGGATAACGCGATTGCACGAAAATTTGGGTAGAAATGACGGGATTGAGAAACCCCATTAGGACCTTCTTACCATAAAGTTCATTGAAAGAATAGGTTACCCTAGAACTAAAAACTAGAGCAACTAAGAAGGGAAGACACTGTGCCTGTTAAAATATTCATAATCGTTACTTAATAAGCTCTATATTTCCTAGTATATATATACATTAGCCTGCGTTGCAATCGTTTCCTTTTAGTCAAGCGGGAGAGGCACAGGGGTCCTTCTAATTATACCTTAGGGGCAACTTTATGCGGGTGGACTCTGCTCACAAAGGATACCTTTTTAATGCCGTAAATATATCAAAGAGAAGGGATTTTATGATATGAAGAATAAAGAATGGGGATAAAAAGTTTTTTTAAAGACATTTAACACGAATTTCGAAAATCTCGAACAAACACACCTAACGAGTGATTCTGTCATCCAATCGATTGGTTACTCAAGTGAAAGCTTAGTCGACAGGTCCCTGTATTGTCTGTTAAAGTGTGAAAAACAAGAAACGTTCTTATTGGGAAGTGTATGAAAGGAATTGCCTGTTCTTTAAAAAGTTATTTTAATTTACAAAGGAAAGGGTTTATACTCGGGGCTAAGAGCATGCCTGTGTAATAAAGATTAAAGTTTCCTGCGCAGTGTAGTTATTTAACGTTAATTTGAAAATTGACAAATTGGCCCTGTTATTTTAAGACTGTAAAAAATAACAGCTAAGAGTATGCCCCCGGCCTATCTTAACCCCCACCCCAACGCAAATATCAAACGTAAGCTAACGTAATTACAAGTAGGACAAGTAGGTAATGTAAAACTTGTTTTTAAGTCAATAATGAAAATCAAAGAAATGCGAATTACTTTCGTTTCTCCATCAGTCAAAGCAGAAGGTCTGACTTAACGTTTTTTACGTTGAGTCCTATGTTTTGATTTCGAATCTCTGACACACTTTTGACACGTGCAATCATAGATCACCTCGACCAGTTTGTCCACATGAGGGTGTTTCGCTCCAGGACAGTTCAAACTAACTTTGGTCCAGCTCCTCAGAGAAGGCTTACAAGTATCACAGTACTTTACCCTCTTATCAGTCAAATCCTTTCTTGGGCGGATACCGGGCGCGTAATACGAGAAGCATTGCCCAATGCAAATCTTGTTCTGAATGACTTTGGGTTCGCAGCCCTTTTCCAGAATGGTTTGATCAAATTTTTCTGCCTTACACGGCAGAGATAGCTCGTCTTGTTCAGAGAAGGTTAGATAACCGAAGCCTTTTCCTTTCCCTCTAGGCTTAGCTTTGCTGGTTTCTAACAGCACAAGCGGAATGAAAATAAAGACGAGAGCGGACCACCTTGCTTTCATTGTTGGCTTATCTGAGGGAAGCAAATAAAACGTAATTTTAATTATCCTCTGAACTAACACACCAATGTATCTTCTTGAAAGAAATAAAAGACTGGTAAAGGTCAAATAAATTAAGATAGTCCTTTAAATTCAGCTCCCCCCCCCCCCCCCCCTAACAATGCAAAAACAACAACAACGTTTTACTGTTGACGGTCTTGACGCCTCGCGGCCGTCTTATTTTTCCCAATGATAGATCAAGGAAAGCATTCACAACAGAACGAGCTGTCCCACAATGCACAGGGATGAGGGCGCATACCAGTTATTCTAAAGGGAGGGAGGGGGGGGGGGGGGTGCTGTTTTACATAATTAACACCTACAGTAACATATTTACTAGTACGGCTCCGGGCACCTTTGGCTCTAGTTTTGCAAAAGTCGGCTGCCAGGGGACGCAACTGTCAACAGTAAAACGATTGTTTTTTTGGTTATGTTCAAACACACTTAAAAAAACTTCCTTGATTTGGGAGACTAATGTATGTTTGACCTCTAACAGCTTCAGCAGTAACGAAAACACTTACTTGTAAGCAATATTTTGAAAACCACCTTAGCAGTATAGTATCAAGAAAAATGATAAGGACTTAGTTTCCATTAGACAGGCACGAGAAACTTAACTATGTTACGGAGGCTCACCAACGAACCGCAAGTGGCGAGAAGAATTAAGAGTAAATAATCTTATTTCTCCCGTGATTTAAGACCAAACGTCATTTAGACCTGTGAAAAAAACGATCCCAAATATTCTATGAAACTGTTTGGCTGAACTTGAAGTAGCCTTTTAAAAGTATGGTCACTTTTGAGAAAGGACAAACTTTCAGTCATTGGTTTTCCACATTAAGTGGGCCACTGCCAGGGAAACGAGATCATAGTTTCGCAGAAAGACAGTCATAAATACACAGTCAATCACTCTCTAACCTCGATAACCTCTTTACCGGCTGCGGACATAAGCTGCCTACACCTATGTTAGTAACAGGAAACCTGCCCTCGTTTTTATACTATGCACTTTCCTTTTACATCATCTACAAAACTGTACATGAACAGACGACTTGTTGGAGTCTTTTCTACCAGGTGATCTGTGACGTCATTGCGGGGGCCTGGGGAAAGAAATTTTAATGCCGTATCCCATAAACCAAAGCTGACGGGAACAGATTGAATTAAATTGAATTGGTGCGCGCGTTGGTTTATGAGATACAGCATTAAAATTTCTTTCCCCAGGCCCCTGCAATGACGTCACAGATCACCTGGTAGTAACAAGAGGTCTGGTACTGGTGAGGAAACCTCTCTATTCCCAGGCTTCGCTGTTTTTATCTACAGTGCTCGGCTCCATTTTTAGTGCAGATCAAGTGCTATTAAGGCGATTTGATCCTTTTTACTTTTTAAATTACAAAATTTTGGCCGGGAAACATGAAAAGGCTTGGATCACAGCGATGAGTCTTTTCTGGTGGGGTTGAGTCGGTGGGGTTTAAAATTTATAGAATCCAACTTCTCTAACCAACTTCTCTTGCGACTCTACAGAGCATGCGCATTAGATGGTCTTTCATTTTATGAGCGTAGACTTTTCCACCAATAAATAATGCGAGAAATCTCTGCCCTGCCCCGCCCCGCCCATTGACAACGCAGATAAACAGTTGGTTCCAAGGGAAGCCCATCATAACCTTGAAATGCTGGAATCTTTACTACGGAAAGCAGTATTGATCCATCAAAACGTAAGTGCTACAAATTTCGGTAACCAGAATGTTCCGATCCACAGCAGCCGACGCCGCTTAAATATCAAGTGTCGTTTTATACTGCTACTGAAAAGCGACGCATGTTCTAGTGACAATTTGGCTTCGGCTTCACCGCGACGAGAAGGCGTAGGTAGATGTCCTAACAAAACATTTGTTAGCCTACAATGTTGCAATTAGCGCTAAACTGCAGTCAATATTACCCTAACGTTCGATCAACAGAAATACGATATGGCAGTCCGGGACCAGCGTTGGCCAACATTGGAGCCAAATAATTCAACAACAGTACAATGTCAGTTGTTTGGCTACTGGAAACGTATTGCTGGACTGTTGATGTGAACTTAGGCAAGTATGTAAGTCTTAGACAGTATGTATGGACCAGAAACATAATGCTTAAACGGATCTGGCTGCTGTGGCAACCAGAATTTAAGCATAAAATTCCCTCTACAATCACTAGAAAAATTACCATTACGCAAATCTATTGCTCACTTCAGCTACGATCTTCACATACTGGAGGAATAGGGGTTGTATATGTTTCAGATTGCAATAACAAACTGCATGAAGTAACTAACGGATCGTGTAAATAGTTCCAAGAATTTAACAAATCGAAGCACAGACAACGTGATGTCTTTTGTATTTACAATGTAACGCGTACTATGACTGAGTAAAGGCTTACTTGTGTGTTCAGTTTTCCCTCAATTCCCTTAAGTTAAACGATCTTGATTCGTGACTTGTTCACTCACACACCGCTCAGAGTGTATCGTTGTTTGTTTAGATACTTAAAAGCGTCTAACTCTTAAACTTTGATTTCAAGTGACGTCTAGCTTTAAGTGTGTGCCTACAAAAATAGACTAGATATTTGAGTACTGAATGCCAAGAGTGCGTAAACGAGTGATATTTTGCAACTAAGCTACGGGTGATAAACATTTTTAAAAACTGCTTCACTCCTTAAGTGCATTTTTTACTAAAAAACATTCAATTCAAGTGCGCTTGAGAACAGAGATACCGACTGCCGGCATAAAAGTCTTGCACTCAAGCATCGTTCTGGAGGTTTCCTTTTAGCCAAGCATGACGGGATCTTCATGAAAAATACTTAAAATTAGCTTTACTGTCTTCAAGTAAAACAAGAGTCAACATAGGCCTTATCGCGTAATTAAGAAATGTCATTCACGAGAAAAAGTGGCGTAACATGATGCAAGAAACATTATCTAGAGTTGTATCTGAATCAAGTATATCGGACCTTTAAAGTAAGCGTTCCAATTGGCTAATTTTCGTCTTCGACTTTCCCAACCATTTCAGACTTCTCATAAATCAGCGATATTCGCTGAGGCATGAGACAAAAATCACTCTTGAGCACGGCAACATAGAAAAGACACAAAATGTAAAGCAATAAACGACTGATCACAACAAATAAAAGCACTTGAGTCAAAATTTACCAGGCAGTCGAACACGGAGCCAGTGCTTTGATTGAAAAAAAAAAAATTAAGTGCGTTTCATTAAGCATTGATCAAACGGCTTTTTAGCCGAAACGATCTTCTCAAGAGATTGCACAAAATATTGCTCATTCCATGTAAATGTCTCCAATCATTAAGCACTGCTGCGTTCTATGTGATATTTCTGTTTAGATATTGAAACTAGAATTTAGAAAGTGTCACTACGAATGAGACTTTTCTTACGCACAAAATTCTTTAAGGTTAAATCAATATCGGTGAATTTTACTTTACAAGCTTTGCATCGAAATCCCTTTTTTCGACTTTGAAAGTCTTAATAGGGTTTTAATAGCCTTTTAAGATAGGAATTATATAATTCACAGTTTTTAGTAAGCACTTCGAAGCACTGAACTTTGTATAGTATACTTAGGATTTTAGCTCTGCAGTTAAAACCTCCATTTCACGAGAAAGGAGTCACGACTATTTTTCCTTGTAAGTAAAATCCTGCTCATGAAAAGTGGAAAGCTTGCCAATTTTCTCCTCCACAGGCAATTAATTAAAAAAACAAATTGTCAAGTTTTGCTAGTTACAAGAAAAAGGAGAACTTGCACTCGGGGTCTCACTTTGATACGACTTATACCCTCCGCGCATGACAAGAACCTCTGAAAAACTCAGGAGAAACTCCGGCATATTTCGTTAGTTCGAGGTCGCGCGTACACACACACACACAGAGTGTGTGTTTCGTAAAACAAAGACTTTTGCGCGGCTTATAACTACCGACAGCTCTCTCCTAACAGATGTCTCTATTAAACGGACGCCTCCCATAAACGGATACAGAGTTCGTAGAGATTCCTGCGTGAATCTCCATAAATCTGACACCCTTGTGAGACGAGCATTTGGCCGGTTCCGGTGGGGTCCTCCTCGTGAGTGTCATCAATAGCCCATGGTGGGATCCACATAAATCACCTACAGCCACGAACAGTGCAAAAAATACCGTTGTATTAAAGGGGCTGTGTCACGGCAGTCCAGTTCACTTTGTTTAATTTTTCCAATTACTCGCCCTCAATCGCTATGGCATATAACTGAAGTAAGTAAAGAAATTACATGTAAATGACAAAATCAGAGATCCGGGACTACCAAATATGTCTCCTGAGCATTATTTTTGAAGTTGCAAGCAGCAGGGATCAACTTTGTAAAATTTCAAAAATCCTAACATGATTTCAATCCGTTTCAATCTTCTTCAGTTTTGCCCATCTGAGACATCTGTTGTATCTGTAATGTTATTTTAATCTTCCTTTAAACTTTTAAGCGATTATTTTTATGTTTCTCTTAATTTAACGGGCATTTTGCAATTTCCTAATTTGGCTGAATTTCGTGACACAGCTCCTTTAAAGCTATCATACGTAAACGTTTTTTAAACTGAGCAAAGGAAAACGCATTGAACTCAAAACTGACTAGTTTGCAAAGTGTATTATTTTAAATTTTCTTGCCCTACAATTTGACTTTAACTGCTATTTGATTATATTTTTACAACAAAAATCAACAACGAGAGTTTAGTAAAATATTTGGGGGTGTCTGAGCAAAATGCGCAAACTCATTGGGTGATATTAAGTGGGTCTGGTCATGCGTTAATTCACGTCTTGAAAATGGTTACAAAGTGTGACGTCGATCGTAAATCGGCTTAATTTACTATCTGATATTATTTCATTAAGATTAAATATCTCCTCTAAACAAACTTTATTTAGATCTTCTGCCGTGGCCTAATTTGAGCAACTTTCTATTTATATGCCAACAGAAATCGTTGAAATTTTTTGAACGGCTATTAACCATCCTCCAGTAGCGCTAAACTAAACTGAAATACTAATTTTTTACCTCAAGGGATATAAATTAGTAGCCCTAATTCTTGTATTGCTTTCTATAAGAAAGTTAACAATAATGGCTTAAAATGCCGAACCACTCTTGTTTAAGTGTAGGTATGTATTTAGCAGCGAAGTTCTTTTTGATGGAACTGTCCTTAAATACATGTAAGTATTTTCCTTGAACTGAAAAATTAATCCTAGTTTAAATTTGCAGTTTAAAACATGGAATAGGATCTTGTAGACCTCAATTTCAGACTATTCTGGCATCAAATAAGTTTACAGACAACGGTTTTGATTAAGTAATATATAAACGAGCGAGTGTTTCTGTGGATTTAATTTAGTCAGCTGCGAAATGACGACTTTGTGAAGGTTAGAGATGTTTATTGACGATGCTAAAGTCCTCTTTTATATAGTTCTTTTGTATTTTTCTTAATAGTAAAAGGCTTTTCTTACTAAAGTAACATGACCCGCTTAAAAAGGACACCCTGCTAACATATACACTTTCAATGGTATCTTCATTGTCCGTATAACGGGTTTGACTGTAATTGATATCGTACCCCCTGGGAGAGAGCTACGTGAGATTTTAAGCTAATGGTCTCTCCTTTTTCTCCTCTTAGCCGATAAACAGTTGAAACTAAATAATGTTCAACCTTAGCCATGTATTGAGCAGACCTTAATTCTTCCAAGACTCCTGTTCTGTTCATAGTGCGGTTTTTTTGAAGTACGAGAAGTGTTTGCAAGTGCGTCAGCATTTTTTGTCCACATGAACGGATGAAACAAGGTTTACTTCGAAGTTAATTGTCATTATTCGACGACTTCCTCCCATTTTAGCAATCCAATACAACCTTTGATATTGTCCGACTGTAGCCAATAGGCCACGATCTTTGATCTATGGCAAATCGATCTTTGAACTGATATTAATCGCGGGCCTCTACGTAAAAGCGGACATTGTCCCTGTCTGAGGCCAAGTAACGGTTTAACAACAAAAATTTCCCAACATCAAAAAAACTTCAATTATTTGTACTCTGAGCAATAACTGATGATATGGAATCAAACTCATGTTAATAGCAAAATGTCACCAATATCTTGATTTCCGGAGTCAGTTCGTTATTTTTTCTTGTTCCACTTTAGTACCGACAACAAACATAAAAAAGATAATGCGACATTATAACAGTAAAATTAAAACAGACAATCTCACCTAAAGCACTCAACGCTGACTTAACCACTTAAGCGCCCATTTAAACTTTTAACCTCTTCAATTTCAAGAGTCCTCTCAAAATTCAACGGAAAAAACCCAGTGACTTGAACGCTGCACTTTACTCTGGCGGGTGTTAGAAACCCATATTCCTTAATAGGCTTTCCTTTGTGAGTCAGCAGTTTGCGGATGGGCGAGCTGGTTTTACATTTTTTGTGAACAACTTTTTGGTTTTGAATCTGGTCGAGTCTTGACTTTTTCAGTGGCAATGAACTTTAATTTGCGACTTTCAACTGCATTAAAACTTCTTGTGTTTATTCGGAGTCAACATTCGAAAAATGTCATCTTGTGTGTGGTTGAAGGCGCTTTCTGTTTCAAAATCAATATCTAACACCAAACAGTTGTATAATTTTTGCGAAAGTTTTGTCTTCGCGGCAACTTTATTTGCTGTTCTTAAAAAATATCCCGCATCGCAAAATCTAGAACCTGCAAAAATTCCGTGTGACACAATATCCGAAAATTCTGCTAAACAGATTTTACTCGAATGGTAACAGCGAGGTTCAATCTGAATGATGTTGCTCCGTGCGATTTTCTTTAATAGCTCAGTCGAAGGTTAAAACTACCATTCCAAGGTTATTTTTCAAGTTTTGATAAAGGCCAGTTAGTGAAAATCCATTTACACTGCTGGAAAGAGCGCATAAAAGTTAGGACAATTACTAAGTTTAAAGGTGATACGTTAAAAGCGAGCAAAGATATGGCTCTATACAGTAGCGAAATTTTACAGACGTTAAGTATGGCGTGTGGCAGGAACTTACCAACCACCATACAAACGACTGTAAAATTCTGCGACTTTGCGGAGCTATATCCTCGTTAATTTTCAACAAATCACGTTCAAAATTGGAACTCTATACTAATTTTAAGGCCTTCGTTTTAGCCGTGTTGACGGATTTTCGCTAATCGGTCCCAATATTTAGTCTATTGATATCTTTGTAATTGACTGTAGCAGGCAACTATGAGTGTGTTAATGTAGTGAAATAAACTGTGGCAGCACAAGCTAAATGTCCTTGATTGATAACCCAAGCACGTCCAACTGAAACAAAAGATTACGATCCCCGCCCTTGGCAGCCTTTTTATAACTATCGGGTACTCTCACGCACTAGCATTAGGGAGCTTAAGCAAGTACGACGACGACCACTGACAACGACGACTTCAAAAAACAATAGGTATAATGATCAAAACAACAGCTCAGCACGTGCATCATGCTGTTTAGTACATTTCTTTGACGTCCTCTGCACGACTACGACGTGAAAACTCCTAATTTGCCGTTTTGTGGAGGACGTGGACATGCCACGACGAATTTCCCTTCCTCTTTTTGAACTTGAATAAAATCCTTAAGAATTCAGCTCCAGGAAAAGTCGCCTGCATTTCACATATTGAGAGGGTCCAAATAGACGCGATTATGTTTGAAAGAACGCAAATTCATTTTTTTAGCGACGTTTTCACTGCCGTCGTCGTCGTTCTTGCTTAACGTACCTATTATGTTTTGAATGAAGAAAAAAAAACAAGACAGACCTGAACGTAGTGCCCGTTGGTTTAGAAATCTAGACTCTTCTAACGCTGAGATATTAAAAATTGCTCAACCCAAATTTGAAGCATTTTTTTCCTCTTTAAACCCTCTCAATATTCAATGCAATATTCACAGGAAGGGCATGGAAAATTCATACGCTATGATTGTAATATCTGGTTCCTCTCTATAGCCCTCACACTTACAATCAAAGTATTTACTACATATCTCATGTTTAAAACATTTGCTCTAGAGATCCACTTTTAAGGAAATTATTTGGCAACAAATGCCCTTGTATACAATTTTTTTGTAATATTTCTACCCAGTTTTCGGTGAACAGTTCGCGTGAAAGAATCTTCGCCTGTAATTATCTCCGCCCCACCATTTTGTTCTTCAGTAAGAGCAGGTTTCGCTTCACAGCTCTTAACATCAAACTGGCAGCACGAAATCTTTCTAAAAGTCAATGCGTATACAAAACTATACATCCCGTGGAATAAAACTGCATGGCAATTGAGAAAACACAAGTTTCTTTGGGTTCGAATCATGCAAGGCACGAAAGGTGCCTGATTAGCCACGAAGAAAAAGGACAATTAAAAGTTATTTGAATTGCGAAACTAATTTGCTCTTTGGAAGAAATTTAGAGATGTAACAGTTTGTGTATATAATACCTGGTAGTTATATGACTAAGTTATTTCATGTAAAATTATCTCTGATTATTGTAAAATTGATTTATCACAAAAACAAAGAAACTTTCTTGTTTTGGTCACAACCGACAACCTGGGGGGTCCTTTATTGAAATCTGTTATTTTGGTTTCGTAAATTTATTAATATGAAAACAATATTGCGCGGATAACAAAGAATGGAGAAACCGGATTCTATCCTGTTATTTGTTCCAAGACCATAAAATACTGGCCAACCCTCACTGATACCTCTAAAACCATTGACTCTCAGGGTTGACTTCTCGTAAACTGTAAAATATAGATTTAGCCAAGCCTAAAGGCGAAGCGTCCGGTCACTTAGAACCGTGAATGAAAATTTTCTGTCAACTAAGATTCATCGCTTTCATTTTGAAGGGAGAACGGGAAAAAAAGAACGAAGTGTTTTATTTGCGAGGCATGCATAACAAAAATTCTATTTTCCTCTTAAGGCAGGACAAAATACAAGATGTTTTTGAAGTGCTTGTTTCGGCAGAATAACTTTAACCTCAGCAGTGATTTATAGTTCACAACTTTAAATATGCTGGAATAAATACGACAAAAGCGGTGTATTTGATCCCCTAAGTGTCCTGAGTTGTGTGAGCCGAGCACTTGTCATCAATTATTAGCAAAAATCGTAGTCTGTTTGTTTCTCCGCCTCACGGCTCAGTTAACTGCTTAAAAAGAGACTAACTTGAAAATCTAAACCGACTGGTATTTTCTTAGGAAAATACTGGGCCACGTCTATGATATCGGCTTGTGGGAGCTACGATATGTAATAAATCGGAAAATACTGATTTATTCTCCGATTTATTAACACTAGCTTAGAGGACTTTTGAGAGCTTCAGTCAGTCCTTAGACAGTCTGGACGGGTTACTTTGATCGATAACACAATCTTTGGCTCAGCGAGACTGTTTTGCTGAAAAGTCCGTTCAACTATTGAAAGTTCACTCGTGCGCTGTATAAAATGTGAAATTTAACCAGTTCCTTTATTCGCCAAACTACAGTAAACTGAGTTGCGTAGAAACTTTAAGGTTTTAGTTGTTAGACGTATCTAGGCAGACCTGTTGCTAACTCATTTACTGTATTATAATCGCTACAACCAGTTGTAAAAAGATTTGAGACACTGTACCTCATTTAAGCTTAAAGGGCGTCTCTAGATCCTAGTGCTTGTGCCCCCCTCCCCCCTTCTCAAAGTTGCG
The DNA here is from genome assembly GCA_038088405.1 of Porites divaricata. NCBI lineage: Eukaryota > Metazoa > Cnidaria > Anthozoa > Scleractinia > Poritidae > Porites > Porites divaricata. The sequence continues at coordinate 5,902,829 of JBBMOI010000008.1, forward strand.
AGACCATGCTTTAAATTTTGATGGAACAACTTTTCATACGAGGGAGGGATGGGGGGGTCTGTTTGACCTCACAAATGAGTGATTAGGAGTGATGTTTAGTAAAAAAAAGGTCTGGTTTTCCGGTAGAGTGTCTCACATTTTTGCAACTAGTTATAGCCAGAGGTTGCCAACCAGAAAAGTAAAATGATGAACTATTTTGACTAAATTCGGAGGCAGTCATAACGTAAGTGTACGGTCATTTTTAGTGTTGTTTTTATCTAATTTTTTGTACATTTTCTCTGTTTTTAAGGTTGAGTCTCAGCGGACTTATTTACTTGATTTTAAATCGAATTGTAATTTTAATTATTAAAATGGTGTCCTGTACCTTCCTATTTGGCCTGTTTAGTCAACGGAACAAACACTACAACGTCTTCTCTCTCTAATAACAACAAACCCTTGCAGTCGCTTGTAAACAAATTGAGTTCAACTTTCCTTTAGCGAGGAGACCTCAAGAAACCACTGGATTTTTGGAAAAGGTCATCACATGTCCTGGCCCCAGTTGTTCGAAAGGTGGGTAGCGCTATTTATCCACTGCATAAATTTAAAGAGGACAGACGGCAAATTGCTTTTGCTCAAAATATCTAAAAGTCTAAAAAACAAAAGTTGCTGGATAGCGTTATTGGTTTCCCTAATACTTATCCTCTGGATAGCGATTTATCCAGTGAATAGCGCTATCCAACTTTTGCACAACCGGGGCCTGGCTTATGTTTAGAAAAAAGTACTGCGAGGTTGCGGCTTGGTCTGTTCAAGATTTATATTTTCCTAAAAACTCTGACATCTTTTTTGTAAAGATCCGTTACCGGACAGCCTACAGAGCAGGTGTTTTTTCAAAAAACGAAAACGCGACCCAGAGGTACATTGACCCGGCCGCCATCATCACTGGCGGAAAGCAATTCAACCTCTTCCTTGGAATGATTTTTTGACGCTCTGTTGGTTTCAACGTCCAAATCCTTCGCAGTGAAAAACTCGCCAGCTTTGCGGGCTATATACCGGATAGCTTTTGCGCTGGCACGACAACCATATCGATATGGCTCTGTTCACAAATAAGAACGGTGATTTCGACCGGATTTCTGCAACCAAGTGATACTGCACCGCGCCAACCTCTAAAGTGAAAAGTCACATATCGGATAAGTGTTCGGCACGAAAAGCTGTGTGAAAAAAGCCTAAGATTTGTGCGTCAAAAATGAGATCGAGATGCTAGTTACTAATTTAATAGATCACTAGCTACAATTAAAAAAAACCTTGAGAAACAGACTGATTAAAATTTATTTTCATGATAAGACATAAATTTTTCTACATTTTAGTCTGAAGGAAGCAAGTCTGATTAATGTATTTCCAGCTGCCAGATGGCCAGTATTCTTATCAAGAAAAGGAAACAGGACGAGACAACACACATTTCAGTGACATTTGTAACTAAAGTTGGATACTAAAAAAGTACACTCTCTCAAAACAAAACACAAATAAAAAAAATTGTATAACTTTTTTCTAGGGAGCTTTTTAAAATTAAGCAGCAACGAAGGCGACGGCTTCGAAGAGCTGTCTGTTGAAAAGCGAATTCCCGCTGGCTTCCAACCTTATCGGACTCATCAAATGTTGGTACATTATTCAGCTGGAGTTAAATTCTAAAGAACTGTATCGAAGTCAAGGAAAGAAAAAGAAGGTCGTTGCCTTGTGCTCACGGCCTCCACAATACGTCAATTAGGGAGCTTAACAAAAAAAGCAATAGGTTTATATTTGCAAGACAACAACTTTGCTCGTGCATCACGCTTTTTTGTATACGTATTTCTTAGCCTTCGTTGCACGACTACAACGTGAAACGTAGTCATGCAGTGACTGAAAAGAAATGTACAAGAAAAGCGTGATGCACGTGCAAAGTTGCTGTATTGCTAATCTGAGGCGATTGTTTTTTTCCAGTTCTCGGTTGTCCCTGCGCTATTCTGTGCCCTTTTGGTACAGTATTATTAGTGACGAACTTTTTTTCCGCCTTTTCTGTACACGTTGAATTCCGTAGAATAGACGGTGGAAAGCTCGTACTTTTTGAAAACATTTTTATCCAGAGAACCGTCCTCTTGATATTTTATTAGTTACATGCTTCATTAAAAACATACGAGTGGAAAACATTTCATTGTACTTTTGATCGTGTGGGTAATTATTGACCTTTCTTGTTCGATTTATCTCCGGGGACACAAAAAAATTGGTTAATGAACTGGGGAAATGTATGATATTTTCCACAAAAGGTAGCTATATTATACAGTCGTGGCGAATTAATGCTGCAAATACGAATATTATATTTTATTTGTGTCATCGCAGCTCGGGATTCAATGATACAATGTGAAAAGGAACGAAGTAAATCGCCGGGGTGAAAAAAGCCGTATATTCTGACACTGTTTCAAGTATATGTAACAGCTGGGAAAAAAAACAAGACAGATGCGTTTTAGAGAAAGCAAAAGAGAGAATACACGGCCCGTGAGCTCGAATTTAATGATTACTTCCGCGGCTTTGGCCCACGCATACTGACGCTTGGAGAAAAACTAATTTACATTTTACCTCTCCATTTCAGGGCTTTTTTTATTACACCAAGACAGATAACACTTGACATCTTTTTAAAACTACACAAAAGAAGATCTTTTCATTGTGTTTCGAATGCAGTATATAAAGGACCCGCCACTATCCGGCAATTTATCATGCACTCTTCGCTTCGTCTTAGGAGAGCAGCAGAGCTCAGTGGAAGATCATTGACTCAAACCGTGTTTATTTTACCCCCAGAGAGACGTTTTCGTCGAGGAGGCTTACACTTCTCATAAACGAACTCTTGAATATCTAACGTAAGGCTATTTATACAATTACATTATTCTGGTTTAAGGCTTTTTATGAGGAATTTGCCCAAAAGGTACGTCTAGTAATCTATTTTTTATCACTATATTTATATATATTTTTAAAATACAACCCATTTCACTACATTTCAGTATGAAAAAGGGCTCTATTAGGCAAGGTAGGATGGTATCTATTTTACAGCTTGATCGCACGATTATTTTCATTTCCTAGCAACCTGTGAGAGATTTGTATCTAGTGTGGGGGCAACCAAGGCGGTTCCTGAGGTTACCTTTAAAAATATTGCCCTTTCTTGTGTGTACCTTACGAATGGAATATATGTCTAAGAAGGTTTTACTAAGGAAGTGCTAAAAAAAGCAATTTTCTGCATACTATTGTCTTGGTTAAAAAAATTTTTTTCTGCAGTTTTCAACTCAGCTCACTCTCAAGAATCAGTTCCCAAATATAAAATAACTGATTTCTGAAATGAAAATAAAAAACACCAAGTGAAATTACAGACTCAAAAACTAGACTTTCTTTACCCATCTGTACCTAGCTCTATTCCGCACGTTCAAGTTTTCTTTGCATATTTTCTGAAGAAAAAATATCGGATGACCGGCCTAGTTTGTGAAAGAATGGCTTCTTAAAGGCGTGGACGCTTTTATTTACTCAACCTCAAAATTTTGGTAAATGCAAAGTTTGTCGTACATCATTAGCTTTTATAAGACAAAAAAATTTGTTCATTGCACAAAAGAGCCTAATTTAGACTTTACAATTTCATCCTAAATCACTGCAAGTTAAGGTTGTAGTCTTCTTCTAAATTTTCAGACTTTCGTAAGGAATTTCGAAACTTATCACACAGAAAAAGTAGACGCACTTTATTAACAAATATATGCAACTTTCCTGTCCACAAAAAGACAGGATAGTGTGGATTGTTCAAACAATAATGAACATTGAACAATTTAACTTTATCATTTGAAATGCCTAAACGAAGTACTTACTTCCTGACCAAATAGATATTGGTTTCTTCGAAAAGTAAACACACAATTTTGGGGAATATTTAACTAGATTCCCAGCCGGCTATTGTAGTTATGCTGGCCATTCCTCAATAGACTCAATAAAGAGCTAATCAAGTCAAAAGTCCATCAAGCAAATGAATTAAACCTTTAGTTACTGGCCAGGAATTAAACAGACACTTAACAGAAAAGGTGAATTCGACAAATATCATGTTAAAGGATAGGAGTTCCCCAATACTTTTTGCAATTTTTATCTTATACAGACGCGCGCAGAATTAACACAAGCAACGATATCAGCAACTCCTAAATCAACAGACGTAAATTTTCCGCGCCACATTATTGACGAATTCATAGTGTTCAAAAGTTTGACCAACAAATGTTTGAAGATAAATACTACGTTTAAGGCAACATCTTTATAGTTTTTATCAATGCCTGATATGAATCATATTTTTATTGCTAGGCAAGAAATTTTGCAAGTTTTTTTTAAAGCTGGGTTTGTTAATGAAATGCAAGTGGAAACAGTTGTAGCCTCGAGAAATTAAAATCGTTAACAAATTCAGCTTGATTGTTTTGCTTAAGCGATAACAAAAGTAAACATTTCTTGTTTTGATATTAGTCATAGAGGACTTTCAAATAAGCCCGTACAGTTAACTACAATATGTAAAATAAGTCGATTATATTTTAAGTGGAAAAAGGCGGTGAAGACATAAACAAGCTCGAACAAACTGAAGGTAAAGAAGGCTATGTAAAATGGCATTTCAAACCTGTTTGAAGCAAAACAAGTCAACAAGTCTTTCTCGACTGGGATGTTGCCTGCTGAATGGAAAATAGCAAACATGACACCGATTCACAAAAAGGGAAACAAGCATAAAAAAGAGAACTATCGTCAAATTTCCTTAACATCTATTGTCTATAAAATAGCCGAGAGGATAGTACGTTCTAGAATTACAACCTTTTAGACCACCCACCTCGTCTTAAACCCAAATCAGTTTGGCTACTTGGAAGGAAAGTCGACGCTCGCACAACTTTTAGGTTGTTTCCACGACTGGTGCTTATCCAGAAACAACTCGAAAACAACAGATGCCATTTTCCTAGTTTTGTCGAAGGCGTTCGACAGTGTGCCCCACGAGAGCCTCCTACTTAAGCCTAGCCGCTACGGTATTGATGGGCCACTGTTGCGATGGTTAAGAAATTTTTTAACAAACAGGCATCAGAGAGTAGTGATACGTGGCACCTACTCTAGTTGGTCCCAGGTAACATTTGGTGTGTCAACGACATACCAAATATCGTCACATCTACTATCAAACTGTTTGCTGACGATACAAAGATCTATCGTGAACTCAACAATGTCGATGATACGTTAGCACTACAGTCTGAGCTGGATTCTCTAGAAAACTGGACAAAGAGTTGGCAAGTCAAGTTCAACTCTGAGAAATGCGAAGTAATGAGAATATCGCATAAGCAGGACAAAAGTAAACATCCTTAGTCAAATACAGAATTAAGATTTGTTGACTCATACAAAGACCTAGGTGTTAACATGTCAAGAGATTTATCCTGGTCGAATCACGTGGACGTAATTGTGAACAAAGCAAACAAAGTGCTGGGCTTGTTAAAGCGTACAGTTGGCATTTAGAACAAAGAAATTTTCTCTATGCTTTACAATTGCAAGTCATTGGTGAGACCGATCCTGGAATATGCATGTCCTGTATGGTCACCGCACCTAACCAAAGATATACTAGCTATTGAAAAAGTACAACGAAGAGCATCAAGAATTGCTCTTGGGCAAAAACGCCGTGAGATGCAATACGAAGAACGATGCAGATTACTAAATTGGAACTCACTTCAGCATCGACGAGAGTACCTGTCCTTAGTAGAATGTTATAAAACAGTGTTCGGATTAAATGGTTTGGACTTTAACGATTATTTTGAGTATTGTAGAAGCAAAAGCACTAGAGCTAACCACCCGTTTAAGATCCAAACGAAATCAGCAAGAATTAATGCCTTCAAGTATTCCTTCTTTGTTAGAATCATTAAGGAATGGAATATAATATAATTTGCCAAACCATGTGTTCAGACACGATATCAACGACATTAATGCAAACAGGTTCAAATCAAACCTTAAAAAGTGGATGAAGATTCATTAATTGTATGCCACAGTACCTAATATTATAGATATTTTAGATTTTAAATTTTGTTAATTTTTTACGTAATAGATATTTTGATATCTTAAACCTTAGATTGTAATTTTAGTGAGGGAACCTAAATAGGGATAACCTCATGGTCCTCCTTTTCAAATACTCTTGTACTCTGTATCTGAATATTTGAATAAAGTATTATTATTATTATTATTATTATTATTATTAAAACAGGTTTGAAATGCTATTTACTTAGTGTAAAGATGTTGCTCTAGCCTTTCAAAAAATTTGCATCGTTAAAATTGCACGGAAAGAAGATTTTCTGCGTTACTTTTGCGTTACGATTTTCAACCAGCTTCAAAAAACCTCAAAGCTAACTTACAACGTTGTGTTGCACTAAGACCTGAATCATCCCTTGTTACAGCGGCATCCTTATCTTTTGGACACAATAGAATTTTTTTCCGTTTTTATTTTTCTTAATTTGGAAATTTTCTAGCCTGTGAGCAAGCTCTCCTATTTGGGCGAGCGAAGCGAGCCGCGCGAGAACGCGCGAGCGAGCGGCGAAGCCGCGAGGGGCCGGCGAAAGGAGAGCTTGCAACCATCCCTTACAAATTTTCATTTGTACTTCGCCCAGACGAAGGGAAATACCATTGGCTGAAAAATGACGTTCCGGAAATTCCGGAAATTAAAGGTGATTGATAACAGGCCTAGCCGGCCTGCCCTAAATTTGCGCGGGAAATGTAGAAACACGATGCCCTTTTCGCCAAAAACCCGAGGAGCTCACTCCGAAAAAGAAAACCGGCAGAGAAAGAAAATCGCTTTCTCCTTCTGTGAGAGACAACTGTCGTCTGTGTGGTTGTTCATTTAAAGTCAAATTTGGATCTCAGGCCCGTCATATTGGAACCGAGAACTTGTTTCAGCCCTCAAAAGCAGAAGGGTTCGTTTGGTGTTATTCTGGCAAAGCTGTGTGAAAGTGTTGGCTTGCCAGTAAAATATTGCGAGGATAAGTCGGATCGAGTGTGTAGTTCCTGTGGAAGGAAGATCAGAAACCTTCATCAGTTGTTTTCCTTTGTTTCAAGCGCCTTGATTAATTCCGACAACGAGAACAGTGATTCGCGCGAAGAGAGATTCAAGCGCTGCCTTCCAACGTCGGTTTCCTCGCCCGATCGAAGTCCACTGAGCAGGAAAATTCAAAAACAAGTAGCTGACCGCCGAGAAGAACAAGAGAAAGAAGAGGAAGAAGCAAGAGTAAATCGAAAACGAGCTAAGTCCAGGAAAACGCTGTTCCACATTTCCGGAACGGACAAAGAAAATGTTGTCGGTTTAAGCGACGATGACCTTAGTCTTCTGAATGTGGACGAGTTTTCTAATGCAAAAGAAACTAAAATCAAGGTATTGATTTCTTATCCGAACGGACACGTTACAGTCCGCTCTCCAGAAGATAAAAAAACCATATCATTGGTCAAAAACATTGCGCTGAAGCAGTGAAAAGCTGTTGCGAATGCGATTTTCGATGTAGAAGAATTGAAAGAAGAGTTACCGGCGGCCTTGAAGCGACGCGTTTCCACAGAGTTTAAAGAGTAAAGTTTTAACAGCAATAACTTGTTCCTGTCGGAGTTTGAACTGCAAGCCCGAGACTAACTGGAACTTCTTCAAAACATCAGAAATACAATCATCCAACTCACTAAAATTGTCCGTCATTTTGTCTGAGCCGAAAATAAATTACATGCGCGCGGCTGTCTAACTTTGACAGGCGCTTGTCAGTTTTATAATTTGCGGCATGTCTGTGGTTTCCGGGGTGGAAATGAAATTTTATGAGAGATGGTTGCAAGCTCTCCCTTTCTCTTCCACGGCCCCTCGCGGCTTCGCCGCTCGCTCGCGCGTTCTCGCGCGGCTCGCTTCGCTCGCCCAAATAGGAGAGCTTGCTCGCAGGCTAGAAATTTTCTAAAAGGGAGTTTTTTCGGGACTGGAAATCTGCACTGGTTCTCGGGACTGATCTATGTTTAACCTTCATTTGAAGTTCGGGATTGAGGACCCGCGGGGAAAGAATCAATACTCGAACGGGACAAAAATTTTGGCGGGATCCCATTCTGAATCAGCAGTATAGTTTCTATACGACCCCTCCCCCAAAAATCTGTGACTACCTTAGGACTTGCAGGCAAGGAGAAATATTCGTAAGGGACAAGGGATTTGATGGGATCCGATTCAGAATGAGATTAATACGCGATTCAGGCAAATCTTCCTTTTCTCCTCCTCTATCAGGTCCTGCAGGGTGACGTGGGATCGATAATGGCCTTACATGGCCTTAGTTTGGCTGGGAGCTGTCGATTGACCGCCTTTCCTACCAGTTTATAAACATGCATTGATATTTTTTACAACCATTTAGACGCAGTAACGTACTATCAATATATATTTCTACCTATTTTTTAAACGTTCTTAATAAGGATTAGACATTAGAATATCGTCAACGGAGGCCGGTATTCTACTCATTAGTTGCGGTGGATTTCCAATCCTTTTCAAGTGAAAACAACGGGTGTTTTACGTTAAGTTATATATAATTCATTTGTAAAGTATATTTAGTTTTTTCTTCTTAAAAGTGATGTTTTTTCCGACTATGTGCGTACTAAGAACGGCTTAAAAGATTTAATAAATGACGGAACATTTTAACATCATTATACAAAAAAAGAAAAAAAAAAAAGATTTTGTCTTAATGCTGCCTTTTATTAATTTTTTGTATTCAATTAGATCTCTGTTGTTTTTATCGTTTGTCTTTATATAACTTATTTTAGCTGCTTTATAGAATTAAACTCCAAAGCATCTCAAAAAAATAAACACATAAATCAGTAATCTATGTCTTTACAAAACCTTTTAGCTTCTTCATGCGAGTCCATAAGCCTTTTTAAAACTCACTGACTCGGAGACGTTTAAGTAGTATTGTAAAAGAAAAAGGCTCAGACGTAGTTACTTCTCATAGAATTAATAGTTCCATGGGTGCAGTGTTTTAGAATTTGCATGTCCGCGATAAAGATTGTGTTTCGTAATATAACCTGGTGTTGGTTGTATTCGACAGGTCTTTAACGCGAAAGCACGTGTCCTATCTATATGTGTTTCTACAAAATGGTGTTCTCGACGCTTTTAACGGCATGGGTCTTCATAATTGCAAAAGGTATACACGGAGAGATATTTACCTCGCTCTCACAACTCAAAGGCCTTGTTCGCTTGGAAGGTGCGCTGTCGAAAACTCTCGATAATTACCTGGAACAGCAATCGGAAGCTCCCCATGTTATACGAAAATTTGCCGATCATGTTAGAATGGAAAGCCAAATCGCCCAAAGCGATATTGAGAGATACGTGTTTCACCCCATCAATTCCCTTCAGCTTGTGAGAAGGTTTGTAAGGCATTGGAAAGAGCTGGGATCATACCTCGAAAAAGGAGCTCCAAATGGTGAGTGCGAATATTACAGCTTGTTTCAATCCAAGGTCGTGTAGCAAAAAAATTTAAAAAAAAAACCGCATGGATGAGCGAGTGCATTGTTGACTTACATAAACGGGCGGAAATTTTCTAGAGCGTGAGAGGCTTGCTAAAGATGCAAAAGTGACTTAGGCCCGGTTCAGACGCCAAACTTTTCATGAGCCGAACCTAAGTCGAATTAAGGCCGACCCAAATTATTTAGACTGGCTGAATTGATTCAGACGCCGATCTTAATTCCAGCCGAACTAAATTCAAAAGGAGAAAAATGCTCATTTCCGTCAAACTACTTACAAAATACGTTATAATGATTTATGTATTAGGTTCGGTACATGAAAAGTTCGGCGTCTAAATCAAAGCCGTTCCAAAGTCGCTCCAGAGGCGAAATTTCCGCCTGGGCCAGGCGAAAAGAACGGCTGAGCCGTTCCAAATTGAAACAGGCGTTCCTAATTGATTCAGACGCCGAACTTTTCATGCACTTAATTCAATGTATTAGGTTCGGCTCATGAAAAGTTCGGCGTCTGAACCGGACCTTAACCGTCTTTAGTTTATATATTTCAAAGGAAAAATTTTAATTTCGTCTTTCATGTTTAAGATCTTCAGTGGGAGCTTAGAATTAATCGCCCAGCATTTCCAACGCCCCAAGACTTCATGGGAAGCATCTCAGCAATTCTGCGCATTCAAGAGGTTTATAAACTTAGCGCATGCGTAGTCGCTGACGGTAAACTGTACGCTGGAAACAACAGCGGGAAACTGGGCGCAGATGAGTGCTACGAACTGGGTGTCGTCAGTGATTCGAAGAAAAATTACGATGACGTCATCGAGTGGATGAGGGAAGCTCTAAAGCGTATGAGCCCGCCCTATGAATACAGCGGTGCATTGTCAAAAGTTGATGTCCTGGAATATTTGTCATGGGCCGAGTACAAGGTAGGTTTCATTCTCGTTCCCAGGGTCCTCTCCTACTCGTCTTTACGTATAGAAAGGACTGGGTACGAGGTTGGGTAGTTCTATCTGCTTGAAATAAGAGGCTTTGTTTTGCAGCCAACGTTAGTCACAAACATTGAGGCCAAGTGGCCATTCTAATAGTTCCAATTTTCATCTGGTGTTAGTTTGATGCCAAAAGATTGTTTGATTTTCACATTAAGGCTGTCAATAACGCATTTAAGTCACTGTAATTGTTTGGCCAGAAAGGGTGTCAAATAATTTACCCTTCACTATTTTCAAATTCCTTCTCGAGATCTTTTATCTGAATCATCTCCATGAAAACGAGGTTATCTTACCGAAAGTAAACTCGTCCCCAGGGCGTTTCCCTTGGAAAGTGGAAGGAAAAGTCCTAGGGACGAGGTTAAACCCAACGCCGCTCTTGTGAGTGCGACCACGCCTTCTGCAAAATAAGCGCCTAACAGTTATTTGCTATCAGAAGGTCATAGAATTGCGGTTAAGTGAATGAAATTGGCGAAAATAAAGCTATCATTTCCTCCGTGTTCATTACGAGGTATTTCTTTGTTTTCCTAATGATTTGCCAAATCTGAGGGTATGATTAAACGAATTTGTCCCATGAAATAAAAAGACAAAAACATGCAGGACATTTGACCAATCTGCAGATCAAAGGTTTAGACTCTGTGACGCATTACGTTGCTATAAAGTTTTAATATTTTTACCTGTGCATTACATTCTTACAGCTTGGACTTCTCGATGATGCTATTACACACACAAAAGATATTCTAAGGAAAGGTATAGATAATAGTAAGGTGTTAGGATTTTTTTTCAACGGTACGCTTTGAGTTGTTCAGTAATGGTAATAGCTTGCGTACTACATCATTTCGCCTTACACTGAGCGTTTACAAAGCCATATTGACGCCTAACGCATGGTTTTCACTAGCCAGAACAGCAGCGTAAGCGCAAGCAAGCTCTCATCGATCCTCAAACAGCCTATATGTTAGTCTGCTACACAGCCGTTTTTAGTGTCGTCACGCAACGTTGCGTGACGACACTAAAAACGGCTGTGTAGCAGACTATCTATATGTACGCATAAGCACTACCTCAAGAAGGATCTCACACCTGGCCACCCTTTTGGGGGAGGGGTGGGGACGAAGAAATGGTAGAGACTTGGGACTTGAGACGTCCTCAAGCACAATAATAGCACAGGAAGAACACTTCTCCTTTTACTTGTGCTTGTGTTTGTGCTTCTGTTGGTGCGGTGTTGTTGGTATACTTGGTTTGTGTGTGTACCGCTTCGTTGTGCTTGCGTCTCTACCAGGTTCAAAATTAGATCTAGCTCATGGTCCGTTTTCTAATCTGCAAGCAGATTTGAATTTTGGATTCGCGACTAACAACTTTTTGCTTTGTGCAGATCCAAAGAATGAACAAGCTAAAACTAACCTAGATTACTTCAGAGCAGAGAGGTTAAAACGCGATTCAGTGACAGAGAACTCAGGGAAGTCACCCAAAAACGAAATCAATAACAAAAGACAATTTTCCTTCACTTATAAGAGGTTATGCCGTGGGGAAACTAGAAAGGCAAGTGGAGAAAAACGCGTACACACCGGAGGACGTTTTTAAAAGTTTCTCGAGTAGCGAGCTTTATCATCGCCGACGGCAACACCAGCGAAAACTTCAGTTTGGAAATGAATTCCCGTTTTTTCAATCTTTGTTTTGTTTATTCCAATTTGCTGAAAATGGCAAGTGTAGGCGAATTTTCCTGGAGTTTATTTCATGAGGACCGCACTCAAAATTAGAGAGAGAAAAAGAGATTCGTCGTCGCTTGTTTACGTCCTCTATAAAACTTGCAATTAGGCATTTTCACGTCGTAGTCGTACAAGGACGGTAAAGAAATGTACAAAAAAGCGTGATGCACGTGTAAAGTTGTTGTTTTGCGTAATAAAGCTATTGCTTTTCTGACGTCCTATTTGTCGTTGCCGTCGTCGTTACTAAAGCTCCCTAATAACTATTCTGCAGAGCGGGAGATCGCGGGTTCCATTTCTAGTGTCGGCCAACACAGTCAGGATCTTCAAATACTTCCTTTGCGCTGCATTTCCCCACGTTAGAGTGACACCATGATGACTACTTATCGAGTCCCGTATCTCGAAGGAGACGTAAAAAGACTAAAAACAGAGGTGTCATCGATTAGTACTTTCTTGCATACATTAACACTGAAATAAAGAAGGTTCTATTTTATGTTCCCCACGTTGAAAGTGTTTTAAAGCTTATACCGAGGAGAGATACACATCGGCGCACTGACCATTTGGGAAACAGTTTTAAGGAGATATAGCTTTGACTATCATATCATTGGTAATTACTCCTCTCTGTTACAAAGGGGAATGCAGATTAGGACTAATTCTTTCCCCACTTTGCCGAGTTAACTTTCGCAAAGGCGTCCGGGACTTTTTTCTAAGGACAGGAAAAGAAATTGGCCAATAGCTGACCATGCAGCGCGTCCCCAGTTACGTTCCCAGAAACAATTGCGGAACGCATTTCGGCTCCAGTTCCTTGAGATGAATTAGAACCTTTTCACATATTTCTGTAAGGTAAATAAATAATCTTTCTACACAGAACCAAAGGGAAAGAGACAATCTCTTCTGCTACTACTACAACAATCGTTCCGAGATACTCCTGAAGCCAGTCAAAGTGGAGATGATAAATTTGGATCCAAAACTCTATCTATTTCATGACGTTGTTACGGACAAGGAGATTAACCACGTAATTAATCTAGCAAGACCGAAGGTTAGTTGCCTCCAAAGGACGCTGGCCTGATTGCGTCTTTTATCAAACCATAGTACTGCGCCAAGCTGACCCCTTGCCGCAAATCTTCAGGGGCTTTCTCTCGGGCAGGAATGGTATCTATTTCGAGTGCCTGCTTTGAAGGTTATCCCATCACCCCTCAGTGCCGGACGCACTCCCAATCTGTAATTTGTACTAGTAAGTAGAATTATTGCGTTAGGATCAAGTAGAGCGACATAATTGTCTCACCCTGTGCTCAAAACCCAACTGCTGTCCTGATTTCATCAAATAGTTAACGACCACAAATAACGTCAAATATTGCCTAGGCCCTGTACGGCGTCTTCCCAGTCCCTCTCGGTCAATTTACTTCGGTGACGTATCCGAGGTGAACGTGCGGGAAACATCTTCGCCAAGAGAGAATGAGCTAAGAGAGCGAATCCCTGTGCCCCATGATAATTTTTAAAATCTATTTAAAGTTCGCGCGCGTGCTGCGTAGGTTATTTTTGTCTGTTGTTTCCGTGACCCGCGTGGTCTACTTTCACGTGAACGTGACATGTTTCGCCACTAAACATTTGAAGTTTGACAGCCATTATAGTAATTAGCGCCAGGAGCCGATACTAATCGGCTCCTGTTGTTGAGTTATTTTTGATCATCGCGTTCCGCTCTTAATTTAGGAATGAATTTCGCTTAAACTGAGAGTACTTGACCCGAAACGCTTTGGCCGCGCGGAATGATGAGGCCTAGGGACTAGGCAAGGTCAAATGTACATTTTAATGCTGGGCTTAGTTTCATGTGTGTTTGGTTTGTATTTCATCGGCCCTTACTGCGCCTTTCACAAACATGCGAATTCTGAAGTTCAAAAGCCAACTGACGATTGCGCTTTTCGCTGCCGTCAATCATCTTAAGGGACCTCTTAGGAAACAAAACTTTACTTTAACAGGTTCAAAAGGTCATGGTTTCTGATTTGTGGATTTCGATCCGTTTTGTGTGTTTCTGTGTTTCAAGGTTCGTTGCTTGTGATCGTAATTATGATTGACGGCAGTAAAAAACGCAATTGTTAAGGCGGCTTTTGAACTTTAGAGTTCGCATGTTTGTGAAAAGCGCAGTAACCTTAAATCACGTCTTCAAGACTTCACACTTTTTCTCAAATTGGTAAGAATTTTTTTTGCAGCAGCCTTTTGTTGCTGAATAATTTATGTTGTTTGAAATTTACATAACCGGGTAACTTGTCATAATTGAATGTATGTAATTTTAAATGCGTGTAAAGGGAATCTGATTGCACAAGTTGAGGTTTCGCGTGGAACTGGGTCAGTGTTGTTTCGAATTGCACTATGGGACCGTAGAGACGCTATCGCTTATTTCATTGGCTATTTCGAGGTTTCACAGGAAACTGGCTCAAAATTCGTTTCCCCAATGTAGTTGGACACACCGATCCAATGTATAGCATAACCTCAAAATCTCCAATATCCAGCACTTAAATTCTTACATCGCGCCGTTATTTGTTTTTCCTTCACAGCTCAAGAGAGCGGTTGTAACAGATACAAGTAACGGCAATCAGATGTCCGCTGAGTACAGAATTAGCCAAAGGTTCGGAGCATCTAGTTAGAATCCGAGATATTGAGAGGCCGGGGTGTCTGTTTAAATCCCGTGGGGTACTCCCTAACATGGCCTAAACGGGGAGGCTCCGTCCGAAAGGGATACCTTTTGTTGTCTTCAGGTATATGAAAGGATGGGGATTTCACTAATTGAAGTATATAAAAGGGTAGGGAAATCTCTATTGCAGTCTGTGAGAGGACCAAAAAAGTTATTGGTTCATACTCAAAAGGTGCATTTACAGAACGAAGCTAAAAGGAATACAGCGTTCTAAACAAGCAGCGGCGAATCCAGACCTTCAGATAAGGCGGGGGGGGCGGGGGCGGTCATCCAGACCCTGCGATAAGAGGGGGGTGGTCTCAAAAAGTTTTTTTTCGGCCCTTCGGGCCTCAATTTGGTCTGAAAATAAGGGTGCCCTCCTCTGGATCCGCAACTGACAAGAATGTGAAAGGGCGATCATTTGTCAATGAAAGCCACACCCCGAGAAAGGGGTGACTTATCTGTCAAAAATGGTATCGTGCTTCCACTGAATTTAGAAGGAAGAAGTTAATTTTTGCTTTGTTTTTTAAGCACGTGGTTGGAAGACAGTGATTCCTCCATCATCAACCGAATAAGTCGAAGGATTCAAGGGATAACAGGGCTATCACTTGATCCTGCGCATACAGAACCCTTACAGGTAAGTTTAAAACAATGATATCCCAAGGACATAATCAAACGTACCCCTCCGGTACCCTGATATGATGTCAAAGTGTGCATTGCATTGCAATATCCTTGTCGACAACGGACTAGAACTGCTTTACCCGCGTAGGCTAGCTCTGCAGTTTGCAGCGGCAGTATGAGAATAAACTTGGTACACTCGATCTTGTTAACGTCAAGTCCAAGCTTGGCGGTTTTTCTCGAGATGACAATAATCCTCGGATTGTCCAATACCCCTGGAATACTCCCCTTTGTATTCGATAAAAAAAGCAGTTGGCTTATATTATCCTATTCTCGTCAATTTTTTGACCCATAAGAAGGTATTCTGTTTTCTCTCAGGTGGCTAATTACGGCATCGGAGGACACTATGAGCCGCATCACGATTACGTCCAGGTATATCCGCTCGTTAAATTGAGATTTCTAAGCCAAGTAGAAATCAACCTCCTTCCCAGGTTCTCTCCTGTGACGAATAATTCGCCACTTAAGAAACGAAAAAAATTAACGTTCGTTCGTCTGGGACTGTTACTACGGAAGGCAAAAAATTGGCCAATAGCCGAAGGCGCGTCCCCAATAACGATCCCAGAAACAATTGCGGGACACATTTCGGCTCCAGTTCCCTTCTCTCTTGCTTTGACTGCGCACAGGAGCCGGGTGCTGCGCATTTTCACCCCTCCAGTTCACTCTCGCTCCAGTTTTCATGCTTAGTTTCCACAGGATAGCCCGCGTTGCAGCGGGACTTTCACTCGAGACCTAGTTAGAGAACGGACTGATGATTTAGATTGTCCGCGAAGCAGGCTACCACGGGAACGCTGTCTTTAGCCCGTTTAATCGGAGCTAGTCTCGACGAACGAAACTGGGAAGAATTGGAGAAGAATGAAATGAGATAGAGAGTGCGCTTCTCTATCAATCTTCTTTGAGAGCCTGTAGCTGACAACACTTGCAATACAGGCTGTTTTCTTTTGTAGTTCTCTTACCAATTTCTTCTTAAATACCGTAAAATTCCGAAAATAAGCCCCTCCAAACATAAGCCCCCCAAATCGGTAACGCAAAAAACCCTCCGTTAAATCGCCCCTCCAAATGTAAGCCTCCCGGGGAAATTTCCCTCAAATACGAAGTAAAACAAAGCAGAAACGGTAAATTTACTTTCAACTATAAGGCTAGCCCAAGCGATTTTGAAACGCAAATTTCCTTCCGTAGATAAGCCCCTCCAAAAATAAGCCCTTCAAAAAGGGCCTTTGAAAAATAAAAGCCCCGGGGCTTATTTTCAGAATTTTATGGTGTGTGCTTGCATATGCGCGCTCCATGATGAAACAATATCAACGGATTGTGGGCTTCGAGATAACTCTCCCAGGAGAGGAAGGATTTTGGAATTTTGCCCCAGAGTAATTTCTGATTACTTACAAGTATAACTAACCTTTCAGAATTCAGACCGAAGTCTACCTCATGGTGAAGTTGGCGATAGGATTGCTACGATGTTGATTTATGTAAGTTCCACGTACAGCGATAAAATCTTGACATCAATTTTTTAAGCCACAAAAAACAATCATTAATAGAATTCGATCATTAATACCATAAATTCTGAGTGCGCATTTAATGTGGTAACCAGGGAATCTTTTGTAGGGCTTTTTATTGGTCTTAATGTTTGTTTTATTGGGGGTGAATGTTAAAAAAGACGCTTTTGTAGCGTATAATTGGGCTTCCCCAAGTTCTGAAGGCATTTGCATGTGCAAGTCGCGCTCAGTATTCAATACTCGGTTTTTAATTAGATTTGAATTTATGAGCCTGACCTTGTCTTAACTGCATATAACACAGACGCATTATAGTGCGATTGCAGCTTTGTGGTCTGTCTGCGAGAAGGCACTGATCATGTTCGCGCTTCGCCTACAAAGAGACTAGTCATAAGAAATTCTGCCTCTAGAATCTTCATGACCCTAATCCAGTAAAAGCGGTAGCCTAGTGATTCCTGGTTCAAAAGGAACAAGATTCCTGCAAAAGGAACAAGATTGGTTAGACGAGGGCATAACACAGAACACCCAAGTATTTAACGATATCGCCTATACACCAACGTTGCCATTGCATTGACCAGGAAAACTAGTACGGCGACTGTTCATTAACACCTATTTTTTCTCTCGCGCAGTTGAGTGACGTAGATGCTGGCGGCGCCACAGTGTTTTTGGATATTGAAGAATTTGTTCACCCTCGAAAGGTTTGTTTACTGACTTCTGAATTTAACTTGCGGTTCCACTCGCACGTTGGACCTGAGAAATCAGTTCGCAAAGGTGGATCGAAGTTTTTTTTTAACGGTTGATCAAAATTTGCGCACTTTGTTGAAAAACTGTTTTTACAGGTAATCCTTTCTCTCTGGCTCATTAGAACGAGGTTAATGGTCAGACTGATGTAGAGCCATTCATAAGAGATAGACCAAGCCGTTGACATGTCATGTTTAAAAAGTGATTAGCTACGCAATTTTAATTTTTAACCTAGGTTTGAGCGTGTCATCACGGCGGCCATATTGGAGGCTGAGAACAAAAGCATTTTCCTCCTCATGGAAAAAAGTCTTATGCATTGACCACTTACATGGCTACTTTCTCACGCGACCAGACGTGGTTGCAGACCAAGAATTCAGTTCAACCAGGTCAACGTTAGTAAACAATTTCAGTTTTCAAGAACCGTGTTAATATAGAGCAATGCAACCGTCAACAGCGAAAACAGTAAAATCAGTTAAATAATCAGCAAAGCTCTTCTTTTATCACTTAATACGTCGCCAGCGTTGCATTTAAGGACAGGGTCAATAGTCCTCAAAATTCTTAAGAATATTCAAGCCAGCCCTGTTATAAAACATTCTCAGCCCGTTAAAATCTTGTTTACGTGTTTTGCAGGGTGACGCGGTATTCTGGTACAACCTTGATAAGAACGGCTTTCCCGATGAAAGGACGAGGCATGCCGCTTGTCCAGTGGTTGTAGGATCAAAATGGGGTAAGTATCTTTAAACACGTGACATTTACTCGTTCTTTGTGGCTTCCACAGCAACCAGTCTCGTCAGAGATGAGCTCGATGAAATATGTGTTACATGACGTGTTAAATGGGGTTCCGACAGGCGAGCGCGAATGGCAAGGGAAGTTTGGAGTTTGATCAAGAGACTCATAGTCTCTTGGTTTGATTCAAAGGTTTGTGTTGAGGGGGGGGGGGGGGGGGGGGGGGGAGGGGCGGGCAGATAAACGTTGAGTTGCTTTGCGCAGGTCAGTTTTACGAACTGTGTAATCTCCAGTACCTATACATAGCATTGTAAAGACGCAAAACCTCCTCAATTAACTCGAAGTGAGAGTTCTCCGGCTGAATGCATCATCGTCTGCCTTACGGCTTTTCTCTGTAAAACATTTCTTTGATTTTAAATATTTATAAATTTTCGTCTTTTGTAGTTGCCAACAAATGGATCAATGAAAGAGGGCAGGAGTTTCGCAGACCATGTTTACCAACATGAATAGCCTTTTGGTTTCTAAAAGTTTATATAGTTAATATCTATTTATTTATTTTACTAATGTATTATACCTAGACTATCGGGGTTGTCACCAATAAAAACTTAGGAATACGGCGAGATGATTAACATTTCCTTTGTATGGGCACTCTAGGGAAAGATGATTTTTCAGTCAGCGACAGAGGCGGTTTGAAAGAAAAAATCCGAGTATAGGAGTCGAATCTACTAATCCCCCCCCTAAATCCAGAAAATTGCGGTCCTTTCGCCCAAAAGCCGATTCGCCAAGACATTAGTCGATTGGCCCAATGACACACAACACCCTACAACATGGTTAACATACCTTTCGAGATGTTATTTTAGTTACCCTTGGTTTCCACATGTACAGTCACTGTCTTTCCATTCTTAATTCCTTTTTTCAGAAATACGCTTCAGGCGAATCGACTTAGTCCGGGCGAACTGCTATCGAGCGAACCGACCTTCGGGCGAAGCGACCTGATACCAGTCCACGCACTAAGGTACAGGAGACTCATGGGAGCTTAGGACTGGAATGTCGTTATGTGCTTTTGCGCACTGGTAGAAATGTGATGGTGAATATTTAGCCTGGAAAATACATGACAGACATGATTTTTCAGTCAGTTCTTTTTCCTCCGAGTCGCCTGGGTCACTGACTGAAAAATCATTTTTCTTAGGCGATTGCGGAGCTACGCTTTTATGAAGTGACCCAAACCCTTAGGTTATGACCCAAGCTTGCGTCACAAAGCCTATTCCACCGGTTTACCGTAAACTGCCGATAATAAGCCCCTCCACTTATAAACGCACCCCCCCCCCCCCCCCGAATATAAGCGCCTCTCTAGCAGTCTCCTCCTCAGGCGCTTCGTCGGGGCCCTTAAGATACTCTGGACGCGGCCGAGGAGGACGTCAACCGGAAGTGTGAAATGTTCAATTCTTGGAACTAATTAGCATAATGCCACAGCGTCTACCTGAAATCGCCACGGTGAAAACCAGGGCGGATAACAATTTATCCGCCCAGGTGAAAACTAGAAGTTTGGCCGCCTCGTTAAACGGTGAGTTGGTTTTCTTGTTTTCAGTGCAGAAATTGCTTTTCGTACAGGATTTTCGATCCTTTTCACTCCATGAGACACATTTAAGTGTTTTTTTGTGTGGTGTTCTCTCAAGATTGACTCTTATTTTTTTGATATCAAGCCTTTTGGGTTCAGTGTTTTGGCGGCAACTGAGAATGAAAGCGCAGAATCTTTCGACACAAATGTAACACTACTATAACTGCTTATTTTTAAGGGGATAACGTTCTCGCTGTAGGATAGCATTTGAAAAATTTAAGAGACGAGAAGAATAAAAATTGTTGGAAAACAAATATCTAGGCTTGTAATAAACGGAAAAATGTCGGAGTTCACTTATAACTTTCATAATAAATATTTTATTTTGTTCACTTTCAGTTTAGCGCTGGAGTGGTCTGAAGATCAGAATCGCCTTACTACGGGAAGTTCTCATAACAAGAACCATATCGTTTTAAAGCAAGAACAACGGAAAGGGGAAATGTCTGGTAAGAGATAGCTGATAACCCGAACTCCAATCATACCCTCAAGTTTCCCTCGAAGAAATTCCGGGGATTTTAGAGAAACTGGAGTCATAGCCGGCAGCACATATTTTTTTTGTCAATAATAGATCAATAAGATATCAATCACGAAAGACTTCACGAGTTTTTCTAAAAGACGTCAGGAAATTAAAACAAGAAAGCATTACTTTATCCTCTCTCGTCAGGCGAGCACTCAACAACCTTCTCAATCTTAATTTGTTTTTCCCGCCAAGGTGGCGGAGTCCTCGCTCCAGGCTTTCTCCGGCAAACTCACGTTCCCTTTACCGCCGCGATGAAAATAACGCGCAAAGGAAGACGGGAAGGAGACAACGGGCGAGACGGCGCTTCGCCTGCCGTCTGTACCCTTCCCATGGTCCCTTGCGGTTCATCACCAGTCACTCGCGTTTCGCGCTCGCCTCTGCCATGTGAAAAACGAAGCGCCTGAGGAGGAGGCTGGTTCAGGGCGGAAAAACGTAATCATGAGCATGCTGAACTTCTTTGCCCAGATCCCCTGGCCGGGTTTAAGAAAATGGCGGAATTTCAAATATTTTTTTGCCTAAAAATTAAATGCTTCCACTCATAACCTGGAAAAAACAAGCAATTTGTCTTCAAAAGTTGCAAGCTATGGTTATAACCTTCTCATTACTTAATTTTCTCGAAGAATACCTCATAGTAAAACGGACTTTAACGACATTAATTTCCTTGCGTCGTGCTGGAAATGTGCATGCGTAGGTTCGATTTTTTTCAAGATGCATTCACAAAATGTGTTCATATAAGGAAGTTCCTGGATATATAAGGTCCGGAGCTCCACTGTGGATAGAAAAACAACATATCTTTGTACAGTGATTTGCCCCAAAAAATTACCGCTTGCCCACAATGTGTTTGAAGTCACTGAACTTCGTCGCACTTGAGCTGATATTTTAAAACCCACGCTCGATCGGATACTCGTAGCTTCGCAGATCACTAAAATAATAAACAAAATCCTCAATGTAGAAGTTATTGCGTTGATATGTGGGCAGAAAAAAGGTCAATCTTCCCAAAAATCGGATTCAAAGCAACTATATTTTTCATAAAATTGATCGTTTCACGCAGATAAATTTTGCTTTGTCGTGTTGTCAAGTTGAACTGTTGCATCACACCACAGGGAGCACAAGCTCGAAATATGAGCATCGGCGAGCATCGGCATCATTGCGTAACATTCAAAATATAAGGATTTGTATGGGAAAAAACCTACAGTTTCTCTTTCTGCAACCTACGAAAATGAAAGGATTTCAATAAAAAACAGCTTACCTTAAAATGTGTGTTACGTCTCTCCTGTGTGGTCCACGGGCCGAATTATGGCCGTTTTATGGGTTTTTGTGTAAACGGTTTCTCTCTATATAAAGGTTTACCACGGTTGGGCACTCCAGCGAAGCGGCTCGACTGATCCACCGATGGAAAACGGCCGTAAATTCGCTCCAACTGCTCCAATCGCCTCCAAATTACGCCTAGGAAACGCACAATAGTTCTCCTTTCCATTCGTTACCTTGCTTCAAGACGCCTTTGCACCGAGAGCGAATCAAAGGTCGCCAATCTCTGCAAACCTTCCCGATTGAAGCCATCGACTGAGGCTCGGGACGAGCTCCGCGTTACCCAAACGGTTAAAAGATAGCTTAGCGACCCGGCCTGAGATTCAAATTACTCACACTCGGGGTGGGAGACAGTCTCTTGCTCCTGTTGACATCAATACCCTTGAGACTGTCTCCCACCCCGAGTGTGAGTAATTTGAATCTCAGGCCGGGTCGCTAAGCTATCTTTTAACCGTTTGGGTAACGCGGAGCTCGTCCCGAGCCTCAGTCGACGGCTTCAATCGGGAAGGTTTGCAGAGATTGGCGACCTTTGATTCGCTCTCGGTGCCAAGGCGTCTTGAAGCAAGGTAACGAATGGAAAGGAGAACTATCGTGTGTTACCTAGGCGGAATTTGGAGGCGATTGGAGCAGTTGGAGGGAATTTACGGTCGTTTTCCTTCGGTGGATCAGTCGAGCCGCTTCGCTGGAGTGCCCAACCTTGGTCATCCTCGGAGACCCAGGGGCAGATAGTGGGAACGAGGAAAAGCCTAAACGGGCGGGAAAATATGGCACGAAGAAAAACACAAGTTTTCTGGCTTCTGATTGGTGCCAGAAAACTTGTATTTTTCTGGCACCAATCAGAAGCCAGAACGGCGGCGACCGTTTGGAACTAGTCTGGTAAGACATTGTCCCCAGGGCTCTTCTCGCCGTTCTTAACTTTTCTTCGTGCCATATATTTTTCCGCCCGTTTAGACTTTTCCTCGTTCCCACTATCTGCCCCTGGGTCTCCGAGGATGAACCTTGGTAAATCTTTATATAGAGAGAAAACCGTTTACATAAAAACCCATAAAACGGACATAATTCGGCCCGTGGACCACACAGGAGAGACGTAACACACATTTTAAGTAAAGTACGCTGTTTTTTATTGAAATCCTTTCATTTTCGTAGGTTACAGAAACTGTAGTTTTTTTTTCCCATACAAATCCTTATATTTTGAATGTTACGCAACAATGCCGATGCTCACCGATGCTCATATTTCGAGCTTGGGCTACCTGTGATCACACCTGTCAAAAACCTAGCTACGGGTTTCAAACATTTTGAAACCCAGTTCAAACTGTTTGAAACGGGTTTGAAACGCGTTGATATGAGGGCACAATAAAGGTCAATCTTTATCTACGGAAATCTTCCCCAAAATCGGATTCAAAGCAACTATATTTTCCATAAAATTGAACGTTTCACGCAGATAGCTTTTGCTTTGTCGTGTCGTCAAGTTGAACTGTTGCATCACACCTGTCAAAAACCTCGCTACGCGTAAGTAAGATTCAAAAGTTAAAGCTACATTATTGCAAAAATCGTCTTTCCAGTTATGTACATGATTTAATTACTGACTGAGATCACTTTAAGGTCCATAGACGCCACTTTAAGCTCGCAAAGAGACGAGACAAGCAAAGAACAATTCTATCATGCACAAAATTCAGCTTAAGCAAACTATAAATAAAGCTTCAATCATGTTCAATAAGGTTGTAGAACAACAAATTATCTTGAAAAGAACATAAGGCTAAAGGCTCTTATACCTGACAATGACAATGACGAAATCAATTTTCTGTACGAAAACAACCTACCTAAAGCTCTTTCGGATGTAAGCCCCTTCGTTTGTAAGCCCTCCTGAAACCCCCTTACAAAGATGGGTGAGCCCGTGGCTTACAGTAAACTGGACATTAGCCAGGTTTCGACTGACACGTCTAGCTGTGCCACAGGATTTCCCCAACACAATCAATACGTAATAAAGAGAAAAGATTTTGAGACTAAATGTATTAATGATCAGCTAAAGTTAAATAATTTGATCAGACAAACCCTCTCAACTTATCACTTAAGGCAACGTATGAACATCAGTCTGGAGAATTCACATGTAGATATTTATAGGGTTAACATAAAATAATAACAGATCATTACAGGTTTCTGCGAAACTGCCTAACTACCCCTCCCCTAAGTCAGTAAGGCAAAATGTTGGCTTAGGGGAGGGGTAGGTGGGCAGTTTCCCAAAAACATATAATGATCATTGGATCGTTGTACGTTTCTGGGAATCTGCCCACCTACCCCTCCCCTAAGTCACTTAAGGCAAAATGTTGGCTTAGGGGAGGGGTAGGTAGGCAGTTTCCCAAAAACGTATAATGATCAATGATCCAAAATAACAACAACTGTACGACAGCTGACAAAGATTTAATTTTCCTCTGCTTCACAAAAAACAACTTTCATATATAAGCTTCTTATGATTTCCAAAACATGTTGTGCTTTGAAAGATTGAAAAACGTCTCTTCTCCAAGCCACGATGCATTCCTCTGCCCACACAGAGAGAGAATTTTTACAGAGACTTGGCTTCTGGGTATTTCCGTATTTCAAACATTTTAATTCTAAAGAAAAATAACAACTGCTAAGGAAAGAATTATTTCTCATATCTAGCATGTA
This sequence comes from Porites divaricata, assembly GCA_038088405.1. Lineage (NCBI taxonomy): Eukaryota > Metazoa > Cnidaria > Anthozoa > Scleractinia > Poritidae > Porites > Porites divaricata. Next base: position 5,927,390 of record JBBMOI010000008.1, read on the forward strand.
GTAAAGTTCAATTTAAGAAAAACACCCACAAGAACCCGTCAAGAAGATATTTCGCTCAAAGGCAAGAGACAGTGGTCATGTTTAATGCCATATCAGCACAGCTAAGTTTATTGTCCATTGGTGAGTTTGTCAAGTGATGGTCATCTATTTGGTAATTGCCTTTATTGCTATAACTGCTTCCTCGTCCATGGCTTTTAGCACAGTCACCATAAATTGCTCATCATTTTCAAATTTAGTTTTGATTTCTTTACCCACGTCCCCCTCAGGCAGTTTCAAGTCCTCACGAGTTTCACCGCTATCATCCATGAGGTCTAGAAAGCCATCATCAATGTTATTCATCTATATAGAAAAGGGAATAAAAGGCGAGCAAAAACGAATGTAAAACAAGGGTGCCAAGAAAATCAGTTTAACAGCTTGTAACCCTTAAAAGCAAGTCATTTTGACTCGTCCTAAACAGATTTTTGACAAGCAGGATTATTAATTGATTAATATGGATTACTATTTGTATTTATTTAAAACTGAATCATTGGATAATGCAATTCTAGAGCTCTGATTGGCTTAGCCATCATGGTATGGCCCATTATACCATGGTCTCCAAATATTATGGTAACTGTACACGTCTGCTCAAAATTAAAAACAAGTTGAAAATCAGTTGTTTTAACAAATAAAGTCTGGAAGAATTATCGATATTTCTCGATATTTTGTGGGTGTTTTTAATAGAACAATAATATTATTCCACTTGTGCTTCTTGGATATGAGATGATTATTGCCACATTATGTCCAATGCACACTCATGGAATAATTGCTAAATGTAATAGGACTACATGCTGTACAATGTGGAAATAATTGGACGATAAAAAGTCAGAGGATAGCAACATAGGTAAGCTCAAAAGCTAAGCTCCTCTGATCACCGTACACTTCTATGAAAGCCATTAATTTCATTCTTTTCTTTTGACTCTTTTTTTTATTTAATTCCTACATTACTATAATATAGAGTATAAATATTATATACAAGGGTGAATAAACTGAACTGAACTGAACCAAGTCCAATTTGGCTGTCAAAGGAATTTTATGAATTCAATTATTTCCAAATTGGACAAGTGCAATTTTTCAAGTACATGTACTTGTGTAATGTGAATTCCCCCTAAAACTTCACTTGTGGGCAAGCCAAGAACAGAATTCACTTTTCTTGGTGGAAAAATCCACTGGCCCCAGGCTATCGGACATGACCGTCTTTCCATGGTGAAAAGTTATTAGACAAGGAGCCAGCATGGGCACCTAAAACTTATGATTCTTAACGCAATAGCCTCTATACCAACTTTCAATGAAGGAATGACAGAATTCCCTGCTCACTTTGCACTTTTGAAATGAAAAAGTAACACGTGTTCATCAACTGTAGGCAAAAAATCTCTGCTCATAACAGAAGACAAACAAGCACTCCTCTGGAAATTCAAAACTCAAACGAATTAAGTTTCGAGACGCATGAATCAAGTTTCAAGAATCTGCTCCTAGAAATGTGGCTTGGGCTGCTAAGTTTTTATCTTAGAAGCCCAAAGGACTCCCAAAACTTTTCCTAGGCAGCAGCCTTCAACATTTAATCAGACTCCTCGTAAAGCAGCAAAGTCTGTAAGTTATACATTACTGGTCCACAGTCAGTCAACACCTGTCTCTTACTGTATTTTCCTTCAGCATATTATTTTCAAAACAAAACCACACCAAGTGTATCAAGCACTTAAACTAGAGGTGAAAATAACAGGATAACTCTCGCCAGGATGGCCAAAAGGTAACTGTGTCCACTTAACAGAGTACGAGCAAGTTGGTATCGTGTTACAAGCAATCAATGAGAGGTGGTATGAGAAATAGAATACTCAGTGCTGTGAACAATAAATATTGTTATACTTCACCTTTTGATCAATAAACTAAGTAAAAAAGATTTTTCTTTGTTCTATTTCTCTGTGTTTGGTATGAATTCATCAATTTAGTCCACTTTTTGGATCTATTGCTTGGGTTTGAGGTCAAATTTCTCTCGTCCAAGGGTGGGCCAGTCAACTTAACAGAAATTTTAACTTCATAAAAGTTAAAACTGTGGGAAACTCGTGAATGCTTTTTTTAGAAAATAGAGAAGTGATGCAACATGAAATACTTGAAATGATATACCCAATTCTAGCTGCCGTGCATGAAGTTCATTTTCTAAAAATTATCCACTCCGGGGTTCAGCACCAGTAATCAGAAACTACCAAATTTTTGTTACTCCTTTTTATTAACTGGTGGAAGATAAAACAGTGATAAAAGTTGTGTGAATTTCCAAGATTAAGGGCTATAACGACAAGAGCAATTCATTTTTAAGTTAAATACTTGGCAGGGCTTGACTTTCAGAAAAAAATCTTGGGGCCACCTGGCCTCCAAATTTTCATTTTCGGTCACCAGGACAAGTATTCTAGTCGCCAAAAATTATCTTCAAGAAAAAATAGAATATAATACACTAAAGGTCTGAACACTGATACAAGGAGGAAGGTGGTGCAAACACAAGGCAAAATTCCCGCTTATTTCGCTTGTAATGCTATCATATATCAAGTTGCCCTCAGTTTACCGCGCTTGACTACTTTAATTTTACACAGTGGAACAGTGGAATGGCTACAGAAAGTTTGATATCCATAATACAAGCGTGTTTGTGTTGAAAAAGCTAATTTATTTTTTCATTAACGACCACTGAAGAATACTTTTGGAGAAAATTTTTGTTATAATATTGTAATTTTCACGCCCTGTGTTGAATTTCATTTGCACGTGCTGCTAGACTTATTATATATTCAGTTTCGTTTGTACCTTCGGGGCACTTGATACAGATTAAAATGTGTGTTCAGTAATCGCTTGAACGTCTGTTATTACATGGTGGCAGCAGTGGGATTCGAACCCACACCTCCGAAGAGACTGGTGCCTCAAACCATTGACAAAACTTAGATCCTACGAGGTTGAGCTGCCTCAAGGATTCCTTCGACGAAATCGTGTTGAGCTACGCAAGTCCAATGAAGCGCCTATCAAAGTTGAAGATGACGACGTCATAGAGGCGTGTGAGCAGTCATCCACAGAGACACGCGAAGATACACGCAAACAGGCACCTCCAGATACACACGTGGAAACATTCGACCAGCCGAGCGATCCGTTGTCTTCGGTGCCGGACGCACCTAAGTCGCCCAATCCTTTACAGGCACCGAGAAGGTCTACGCGCGTCCGTCAGCCACCCAAGCGTCTACAGGACTATGTGCTTACTTAAGCCTAAGAACTCTTTCCAAAGAACTGAATTTCATTAATATCTGCTTAGTCGTTTGTTTTGGTTTTTTTCTATTAAGTTGTTTTCTTATTTCTCTATAAAAGGGAGGGTGTTATAATATTGTAATTTTCACACCCTGTGTTGAATTTCATTTGCACGTGCTGCTAGACTTATTATATCTTCAGTTTCGTTTGTACCTTCGGGGCACTTGATACAGATTAAAATGTGTGTTCAGTAACCGCTTGAACATCTGTTATTACAATTTTATAACTTTTAACACAGGTAGGGTATGAGTCAATGATTGGTCGCGTTTTTGGTGCGTGTGAAATACTGAATTTCACTTTCACATATCATGCCGTGAGAATTTTAAATATCACAAACTCTGGACTTTTATCAGGTCGTGATAAAATTCAATAGATTTGTTGTGCAGACGTTTTTAAATTCTGTACATTCTGTTGATATTTAAACGTCAATAGTCAGTATTTGTCACCTTCTTTGGGAAAACGTACACTAACGATATTCTGTTGAACAGTTAGACCATTAGACAGATCAATGAAAATTCGTTAGCAACTCATCCGTATCCGTTAGATCATTAGCTGATCCATTAGAGGCGTTAGTCAATTCGTTAGCATCTGATCTTGACCCGTTAGAATGTTTATAGTCATATCCGTTAGCCATGGTCAATCCGTAGATCCTCTACCTGAAATACTCTGACCGTCTTTTTGTGGGTCTGTAACACCGTCGCTTTAGAAAAATTATTTTGCAAGAACTTGTTACTGATATTTTAAGGCTTCCTTTCCCACGGTTCTCGCCCGTTGTCTGTTCGCATTGATTAACATCGCTTACCCATGGGCGGCTGTAAATAGTGAAGCGTAAATTCCCTCAAAGAGTTATTCAAGCTTCAGGAAATGAAATACACTTGCAGTTAAACAAATTTTTGGAATTACAAAAAGACTTATTTAGGCTATTAAAGAACAAAATCTGCAAACATTTGTTTTGCATCCCATATTTGCATTGATGTTCGGGAATGAACATCGGTGAAACATGATCTAGTTCGTTGCCTAGCATGTGATCGAAAGTCTCCTCCACAAAGAAGAAACATATCGTCAATATTTTCGGGGAAAAGTGGATTTGGCGTTCAGTCTGTTCGACAAACAGCATGACCTCAACGGTACTTTATTAGAAGTCAAAAAAGTAGAATTAATTATAATAATTTATCAGCAAAATTCTCATTTTGGTCATCACGCAACGCTTTGTCGCGATGGGCTCAAATGCCAGCAGAAATTTGCATTAAAAAAGTTTACTATTCTGACTCGTGCATGTAGATTTCACTTTGCATTTGCTAGCAAGTAAATATTTAAAAGTAGCCAAAAGGAGAATCGAACACGATTTCATCGGCTTCATACGCAAACACGAGAGTATCAGAGTATTGAACTCAATAAGAAATTTTAAAACTAAATAAAAAAATCTTGGGGCCAGCCTGGCGACCAGGCGTGAAAAGTTAGTCGCCAGTGAATAAAATCTAGTCGCATTGGCGACCCCACAGGTCGCAACGTCAAGCCCTGCTTGGATATACGCTACAATTAAGATGCCTGTTTGAGTAAGCAAGTGCTAAAAGGCAAGGATCACATATTCAAATTAAAGGTTATGATCGAATAAGGGCTTAGGAATTCCTAATTGAAAATAAGTATCAACCCTTTAAGCTTCAAGACCCACATACCAATTCTCCAGACTGATCTCCAAACATTTCTTAAAAATTCAAGCATACATTATCACAAAATGAGGAACCCTTTTGAAATGAAAATTTGTAAAGTTTTAACCCGCTCTGAAACTCCATTACAGTAAAAACTCAGGAGGATCAATAATTCTTTAGTTTGAATTTTGATGACATCATGTGAAAACCAGCAATTAGGATTATACATAAAAAGAATTAAGGTGTAGAATCAGTTTGTCGGGGTAATTGTTGGTGTAAACACACATACCTGGTAGTCCTTGCGCACCACGTGTGGCACATCCATATTGTGAGTCGATGGACAGATGTCCTCATACTTCTTACCAGTAAAAATGTCTATCCCTACCAGATGAACCTTTAATTGAAATGAATAAATGTGAGCACAACGGAACCTGCATCGAGCAGTCACCGTCTCATAAGGTAGGAACACACTAGGTGACAAGTTGCAAAAACACATCACGGCGACAGATCATCCCTTGTGTACAGGTCGGGTGACTAGTTGTAGCAACTCGTCGCAGCAACAAATATGTGCTGGAGAATTTTTGTGAAAACCTTTGTCTCTTTGTCGCAGCACAAGTTGCAAAAAATCAAATCAGACTGAATTTGAGTGACCTGTTACAGTGACAAAATTCTGTTGCAACAACAAAGAGTTTCACAAAAATACACCAGTACACAGAAAGTGATTTGTTGGGAAAACCAGGCTTAATGGAAATGGCATTGAGCCAGTTTCATTCACAACGCATTTCAACGCATTCCCAATGTATTTTAAACCATTGGTAATGTCATCCAATGGAACCTAAAAGGTCGAAAACCATTCGAAAATCATTCAGAAGCATTCAGGAAACATTTCAAATGTTTGCAAAATGTTTCAGTTTAACATCATTTCTTTGCATTGTCTGTCAAGTTTTTTTCGTGTGAGGTCACATTTTGAAATATAAAACTTAAAGCAAAGTTTGCTTCTTCTTAATCGAGGAATGGTGGTAAACTTAGCTTGCTGTGTACATTGACCATCTACACACCTCTTTAAAGCTTCTCTTGAATGCTGAAGTTATCTTTATTGCAAAAGGCCACAGTCCATTGAAAAACAGCGACAATTGCACAGAAATATTTTGGGGATACATCAGAGGATGCAAATGTTGCCATGTAACTGAATGAAATGCAATGAAATACATCATTTTCAAGAGGTGCATCTTCACTTCTCATCTTCAAAATAAGACTAGAAACAACGACATTTGTATAACAGCTCAATTCCTCTGAAAACATCAGCATCGTTACTTTGTGTAAGGAAATTTTGGAGTAGACTTTTGGTCACGTGCTAGGCAAGTTGTTCATAGGATCAAGTTTCACCAAGGATGTTCAGTTTCTACAAACAACTAGGCAAATGACAGGCAATTCCCAACACACAGAGTAAGGAGACAGGGTATTTTTCGAGTGTTTGCTCTTTAAAATTCTGTTTAAATGATGTTTCTGTTATAACAAGTTATCTACTTCAAAGCACAATCAAGGTAATTTCTGAGGTTCCCCTCAGGTCTTGTGAGTCTTCCCGCGCGATTTACGTCTAACCAGGACATTTGCAGCCCATTGTAAAAAGGACAAGTTGGAGTGACTACATGTCCCGTATTGACCTTTCACTATCATTTCTATCATCACAATAAAAAAAATTGGAAAAAAAGTCAATGCGTTGAACAACGTTGGAAAATCATTCTTAATCATTTGAAAAAGTTGCCCACATTCATGGGAAACGTTGCAAATGCATTACAGACAATTGAGAAACTTTGCAATGCATTTTACAGTATTTAAATGCATTGAAAATGCATTTCAACGCAAATTTCATTTAGCCTGGTTTTTCTAAATAAGGTCACATTAATCCTGTTTAAAGGGGATGTAAACAGCTGAATCTTCAGAAAAATTAAGGAGAAAGGTAAAATAATGATAAAAATGGCAGAGACATCCAACCTTTAATTATTGAAAGCACACTTTTATAGTCCCATGTTGGATTGTGTTTTAGAAACATTTCCAACTTGCTTCTTACATAATTTAAAATATGGGAAAATCTCCAGGTGAAAACACCTCCCATTAATTGCCAGCTTTGCAAAATTCTTCCAGCGCCTTGTAGTTAGTGCTTCTGGTAAGCGACCCACTCTAGATAAAGGCACTGACCACTTTGTGGGGGGACAGTTAAGGCTGGTTTTCACTAGCGACGGAATTGGAGTCGGAGTCGTAAGCAGAGTCATAAGTGTGCTTATGACCTAGTGAAATAAAAAATCAGAGTCATAAGCGGAGTCATAAGTGCAATGGAATTAGAGTCAGAAGAATCAAAATGTTTCCATTTTCTTCCAACTCCACTTATGACTCTGTTGCTTATGTTCTGCCTATGATCTAGTGAAAACTAGAATGTCAGAGTCAGGAGCAAAAGCAGAAGGATAAACAATAATGGCATTTAAATGTTTGACTGGGTGTGCACCAGATTTGTTATTTTCTAAATATATTCAAAGAGCTAGCATCACTAAGCACACCATGAGGAACTCCCATATGTTATGTATTCCTCTGTATAAAACCATCACGGAGTCGTAAGCAGAATCAGAAGAATAAGAACGCTGTTTTCACTTGATCATAAAGTCCTACACTTCCAATTACGACTCCGACTCTGTTGCTGATGAAAACCAGCCTTTATGTGGCTAACTGAAATTTTGGCAAAGTTAAACTCAGGACACAGCTGGCCAGCAGTCTCTCGTAGGAGATATGTGGGGGCACCCTTATTGCATCACAGGGGCTTACCGTTTTTTTTTACAGCCTTCCTTTTGAGGTCAGGCCATTATTGTCGTGTGTCGTTACCTGTCATGGCTCGTGCTTGAATATTGTTCTTCTTCTCCCTACCCCTCCCCCTAAGGTAACTGGGTTCCACTTGTTAGCAGTGTGACAGTACATTGGTGAATGCCACTCTCAGGGTTGTTAAGGTTACACATTGCACTCGGCTGCAGTTCAAGCTTCACCGACCTCACAGGCACCTCCCCCCACGCTCACCTCTGTTGATGAGTTTAATCTTAAAAGTTTCCCATTGTTTTACCCCTTGCGACCACTTAACTCATGATCTGTTCTCTTTGTTCACTGTATAACAAAGGCATTCCTTACTTTTGCATGTCCATGTTTTCCAGTTTTAGAAGTAGACATTTCCACTATTTTGCATGGGCGTCCCTTGATAAGAACATGACCATTTTTACGAAGTGCTGAACACTGCTGAGGGAAAGTCTTAGATGCACCAGCATCAGCATGTCCTTCATAGTCGCCCTGATCAGCCATTAATGTAAACACTGAAAAATAAAATGGGGGCAAGATTTACAGGGTTCGTACCCTTTTGAAGAAAAAGAAGAAAACAATCTATTAAATTCATCACAGAAAATATGGGCGATTAGCGAAAAGAAGGGCAGACTCTTCTTGACATTTCATGGAAGAGAGATGACTTAAATCTGTTTGGTCATTTGAAACACTAATTACTGCTACTTTCTTTGCAAGTACAGGGCTCAAAGTTAGCGACTAACTGGTCGCATATGCGACTGGATTTTTGGTTGTGCGCCTAAAAATTCATGTGTAATCGCACCTGTGCACAGTAAAACCCAAAGCACAGTGCGACTGACTTACTTCCGACTATACTTACGAACTCGAACTACAAAGACGGTGTATGTTTAATTGGTCTTTTCTCCCAATGGATGCTACGAACTCGAATGTTCTTTTTCGTTTCATATTTTACTCCATCCCCGACTCTTCTGTTTTGTAATAAACACCACAAACCCATGCAAATATATGCTACGAACGAAACACAACTACGAAACACATACTTTTTGCGCAATGGACAATCATGTCGAACATTCAGTTTTAACGTCAATCAAAACAAGGTAAGGAAGTCTTTTAAGTCATACTCCAGTTACATGTAAGTCACTGCGCATTTAACAAATTCATTAAAGATTAATTTTCATTCTCGTTCGCCACACTCATTGTTGTCAGTTTTGAATTGTTTTTCAAGTGTAAGTTTTCTTTAGTCACAACTCTATTGTCAAAAAGAGAAATTAGTATTAAAAATCACAACGGTATTACTGCATGGCAAATCGGCTGTGTTTTATCAATCACAGGACTGAAGTAAAAGTAACAAACTGAAGATGACAAATAAATGTGGCACTGTTAAGCTTTTTACTTTTTCTTTTGAAATAGATGCCCCCAACATTTATAGGCTGTGCTCCTAAAATTTTCAGCTGTGCGCCTAAAAATTTACATCTGGTAGCACAAGTGCTCCCAAACTCAAATTTAAACTTTGAGCCCTAAGTATTGTTTTCAAGGGCCGATGCCACTAAGAAATTACGAGGCACATTTTGCTCAAACATGCAGAGGAGTTTTGGTATTTCGAGGATCAATCACTTAAGCCAACAAGCTTTTGAGGCAACCTGCTGGGGAGTTTTGAATAAAAAGACACAGCATCTACTGAACGAATTGAAATTAATGCTAGAAGATGCAGAAAGATGACCTGTGTCAGAGATTCCAACCTTTTATCTGTAGGTTTAACCATTTTATAATCAGAGTTGATTTAAGCATGCCTACTGCTTCAACTGGGAAAATGTTTCAACTGTGCTTGTTTGCCGGTTTTATTTGGAACAATGTCCCTGTAATCGTGTTATATATAATACCAATCATATTATCATGGGGAGATACCAGCCAGACTTACTTCCCTTAAAAAGCATGTACTATCCGTTTTTTTTTCAAATTTTGCACAAGTGTCAGCCATAAATAGGACATTCAAAAACTGTAATAAAAAGATGGATTCACCGTGATTGTTTTCATCCTGTGTACCCATAATTCTGGTTGTTTTGTCATAGCCGCACGTGAATGCTCGAAACTTGAACCGACAAAAATTCTTATCATACAGCAAAAACTAAGAATTTTACTAAAATCTAGAGCTCATTTGTTTATCTGGGCTGTAAATGTTCAGTTACGTGATTTCAAATTACCCGATCTTGAGAAATGGACAGTTTTAACATTATCTGATTCTTCTCTGCAGCTCTAAATGCGGAGTTTCAAGTCATTCATCAAAATAGCTATTAAAAGCATTGGGACTACAAAAG
>JBBMOI010000008.1:5942500-6132500 GCA_038088405.1 Porites divaricata
AAAGCCAAGACACAAGATTTAACATTTTTGTTCGTCAACTATAGACTTTGTTGCTTTTCCACAATAATCATTAATACTGAATTTGATTTGTCCATTATTATTGATTATCATATCGCTTACGGTTTTTGATCAATGAATGATTATAATTTTATTGATGGACAGCACACCACTACTAGCAATAATAATAAACGTTTTCAACTTGTTATATATATATGTTTGGTTTTAAATTTATTTTTTTACAATGTTGCTTAAATGACTATTATCTTTTGTGTGGAAGAGAATAATTGCCAGTAAGTATTTAACTAATTAATGTTGATTTAGTAACAGCATATAATTATAATATGTTTTTAGGGAAGATTTAGATGATGATGAATATGAGGAAACGAAAAAGGAGACGCTAGAACAACTTAAAGAATTCAAGGAGACATTGGATAAATTTGCAGCTGGGAATGTAACTCTGGTTGATGAGATCAGCAGCATGCAGTTGGTAATTTTTAACAGCTTAAATACAGTTCAACCTCCTGTAAGCGACCGTCTAGAAGGCAAAGATTTAGTGGTCATTTTGCAGAGATGGTCGCTTACGAGAATTGACTTACAGAGGGACTATTGCGACATATAATTTTGTAAGATAATTTATTTTATTGCATGCAGTTTCTAAGTAAGGCTTAAGTATAAGTCCCATGTTGTCACTGAAAGTTCTTGTTATACAATGAGTGGCAAAGTACATACAGCAAACAGGGACCACATCGGGCTTAATAAATAACAAAACCATCAGGCCAAAAAGTGGTCATGGTCTCTTATGAGGAAGTGGTCATTTAGGAGAGTTTCTGATTATATGGATTTGACCCAGAAAATTTTGGTGTCTTGGATAGGAAGTCATTTATGGGAGGTGGTCACTTCCAATAGGTGGTTGCACATGGAGGTTTGACCTGGACCTGTTATTTTGAGAAAAGAAATACAGTTGAAAACTCCACTTACTAGCCACCCTGTATTAAGCGGCCAGTAATCAAAGTCCGAAGTTAATTGAAGAAAAGAATTGTAAGTAATAATGCCACAAGCCTCTCAAGGTGTTTGTTGGAGAATAAAGTGAAGTTTCCGCTTAAGGTTGTGCTGATTTCTGATGAACCTCCATTAAGAAGCCACTTGCTGTTACCCCGAGGGTGGTCTTTTAAAGGAGGATCATTACCGTAGAGGGCTGTTTTTCAAGATTTTTTTGCTAGAAACCCATCACTGTTTTGCATATCATAAATTTTACAAATGCAATGGAACCTCTGAGTCTCCTTTGAGACACTTCTATTCAAGGGACACCTCCATTCAGAGGACACAAAATTTGGTCCTGGAGAAACATTCCCATACACCTAATCTTTGCATTTGTTACCTCTATTGAAGGGGCTCCTTTATTCAGGGGAAAGGGACACTTTTTTTGGGTCCCAAAACCTGTGTTTTAACCTTCTTTCCCGAAGGGACACCTTGGCACTGAAAAAGTGACTGACCATAAATATCATTGATAAGTTTAAAATAATGTTAACTAGTCACAATTGCGACAGCTTTCAAAAATGAACTATCTTACTTATTGGAGCTATTTTTTTAGTTCAGTTAATTTTTGTTTTTCCTTTGTTTCAAATTCATGAGCATATATTACCATACCCAAAAACAATGGCAAAATAAAAATTACCTGAGATAAAAAATCGGTGCACTGCGGTTGTGGGAAATCAACACACAATATAGCAGAAATATATTAATCATGATTTTCTTATACATTATCTAGCTGTTTGAAATAATGACTGTGGCGGATTCCGAGGCAGAATAAAGAAAATTTTTTATTTGTTGATTAATAATATTAGCAAACCCCACCCCGACCTCCATTCAGTAGACACTGTATTCAGGGGACACCCAGGCCTTGGTGCTGATCGAGGGTGTTCCCTGAATAGAGGTTTCACTGTAAGGTTATATTGCAGGAAAGTTGTTATTTGATACAATCTAACCTCTCCTTACAGACACCTCTATAATACGGACCCCTCTCTATATATTACGGACAGTTCGTTTGGTCCCAAAAATGCCAAAAATCATATATTCCCTACGTCTATAATACAGACACCTCTGTAAAGCAGACACTTGGTTCTGTCCCTTTGGTGTCCGTATCAAAGAGGTTTGACTGTAGTGGATTTGTTTTAGAGACTGAACTGGTCTGGTCAGCCAGAACCCTTTGTTTATTACCCAAACCAGATACATTTTCAAATACGTTACTTCATCAACAGGCCATTCAGGCAGCCATAAGTGAAGCTTTTAAAACTCCTGAGGTCATCCGCTTGTTTGCAAAGAAACAGCCTGGACAACTAAGACAGAGACTAGCAGAGGTATAGGATGAGAAATCTATTATGGCTACTTTAAAAATTATTAGTGATCATACAGTTAACAGGGCTCATACATAGACTTGAATTCTTGAAACAGCCTCAAAATTTGCCCAGCAATTTTCCAGACCTGGAAAATGTCTGGAAAATAGAGATAAAGTCTTGAAACATTGATGAGATCTGGCAGAAATAGGGGTGGAAACTGGAAGAAACTGGAATGTGAACTGGGAGAAATTGGATTGGGTAGTGGTATAGAAACAAAATCTTGTGGGCAGAATTTCTCAGAACTGAAAAAAATGAAAAATGGCTGGTTATTAGAAGAAAATAGTTTTGAGATAGGAATGGAAATTGGGAAAATTGGGCTGACAACTGGGAGAAATTAATGTTTAGTGAATAAATTAATATTTGTGATGAAAAAAACTCTTGATAACAAGAAATTAAGATAGGATTTCCAGCTGTTTTATTAAATGTCAAGTTTTCATGTCAGCAAGACAATGATAGCTGCAAAAAGAAAATCTGCTTTTGAGGGATTTGTATTTCTCATTGTTGATTGAAGTGAGGTTATTTCCTGCAGATGCAAAGAGATCTTAAGACTGGTCACCTGAGTCAAGCAGCATACACACAACAAGCAGTGGAAATTTTAACAGCTTTAAAGAAGCTTGGTGAACAGGTAATGCACAATTATCTGCTATTACAGTTGACTCTTGATAACTCGAACCCTCGATAACTCAAGCCTCCTACTAACTCTAAGTAATTTTTGCTTCCCCTCAGATCATTTCTACATAATTTTACCCTCAATAACTCGAACCAAGTGTTAAGCACAGGTAGAGCTCTCAAGTCTCACGCATTCAGCGTGAGACTCATGCAAACAAATTCAATCTTGCGCTCTCACGCTGAAACTATTATTTCTCACACATTTGAGATTCCTTGCCCCTTTAGTGAAGTTCCTTTATAATACACTATATTTTATGATATAATTTAAGTCCCTGTTTGGTTTGTACTCGCTTCAAACACTTTATTCTTGTGCAGAGCCAGAGTTTCTCTGGCCAGTGGCTTTCATGACTATTGCGCATGTTCACATATGCTGACCCGGTAACGTGTTGAGCATCCACACATAATGGCGGATTCCAGTTCAGAGTCAGACTCCGACTCTCCTGTCCTTCTGAAGAAGGCCAAATATGCGGGAGCAGCAAAATACAAGATATTGGTCCAATAAAAAGAAAATTTTGGGATCTAAATACTTACTTTTAAAGCATGACATTTCTGCTCAGAATGAAGGAAAACACGTCGTATTTAGCTACTTCCATTTTTCAAAATTTCCTGGGGGAGCATGTCCCCAGACCCCCCTACTGGATTGACGCCTGCGGTGTCACAAGCAACGGCTGCGCCGTTGAAGATCTCACTCTTTGCCAACAAATCAACTTGAGAGCTCTGCACAGGACAAGTCCAAGACATTAAATATATTTCAAAACAGCCATGTCAATTCTTTGCCTTTTCTTTTTTGTCATTCCAGTTCAAATTTAGTGTTCATCCTTGTATATTAATCAAGCTTTGTTGCTTAATTCCCAATTTTCAAAATATCGATTTATATATGTTACTACCCTTAAAGCCTGAAGTGTGCATGATATTACTAGTCTTGCATTCCCTCCCCCATCCATTTCCTTATAATTTCCAAAAAATCAAACTCCCAATAATTCAAACCTTTTTTTGATTTCCCTAGAAGATTTGAGTCATTAGAGTCGACTGTAATGACTATTGCAAATTAAGATTGCAACTGCTATGGATTTGTTTATCCCAGAAACATATCTTTTAAGCGGTTTACTGTCATAGTCATAATGATGCATATGCAGAGATGTCATGCCATGTTCTTATTACCCCCTGGATGTCAACAACGTAAACCCAGGGTATAGATTGGTTCCTCTAAAAACATGGGTCTTGGAAAATTTTGGCCGGATCCCAAAATCTGGAAGCGTTGGTGATAGGTCTGGAAGTCTTGTTTTTGGGTGATTTTGTGTCTCATGGTCTTGATTTTTTCTTAGTCTTGGTCTTGAATTTTGAAACCGTGGTCTCGCAGTCTTGCAGAGTCATGAATTTACCATTCTATATCCCTCAAACCCCTTCCCCCCAATAAGCACAAGTCAATCCAGTTACCAAATTATATGAAGTCATGGAGTACATACCATCAAAATTCACTTTTATCAATATTATTGTATTTACAAAATAATCTTTGTCAGTGATGAAATACAGCATACAAAAATGCCCCAGAAACCATACTGTGAATAAAAAATGTTTCAAGTTTTAAGAAAAAATGGCTAAATTGCAAACTAAAGCATAGAAAAGCTCACAAGTTGGTTTTATCAGGGAAATTTGGTGACCCATACAGGAGAGTGGTATCATATCTGGGAGATTCCCGGCTAATCTGGGAGAGTTGGCACATGTGCATATGTACATAACTCAGTGTCGTGTGTGAATAAGAGTGAATGTTCCATTGGCAGGTCTTAATAAGAGTCAAATGTTTTTACTATTTACTTGGCCAAACAAATTGGTTCACGGTTTGGGTAAAAAATAAACAAAATTCAATACTGGTAAATTCCCTTCTGAAATTGCATCTATCATTTGCATAAATCCCTAATCCATCCACCAAAAAAAGCCATGAAATTGTGAAACTGATATCAAAGATGGATTTAAAGGAATGGAACACAAATTTCATGAAATAACCTACCATGGAAGAAATTATTTTTTTTAATTTGTACATATTTCTTATCACGTGGTTTCAGCTCAAACCTCAGGAGGCTGAGTTCCTGGCTGTTAATACCAATGCTGCTTTGAGTACCTTTGAAAAAGTTTCTGAAAATATTGGTATGTGCATGTATTATTTAATTTCAATACATCCGCGATGATCAGATTGATATAATACAGGGCCTTAGCAGGGCTCAAAAAAACCTAAATTCCAGCTTGTTCTTTTGGGAAAGCAGCGTTCATTTTTTACCTGGGGCCACTTCTTGCTCGTCTTAGTTAACTCTTTAAGCCCTGATATCCACTTACAAAATTCTCCAAACTGATCTCCATAGATTTCCTTAAAGAATTAATTTGGAGAATTTGATATCCACTTGCGAATTCTCCAAACTGATCTCCACAGATTTCCTTAAAGAATTAATTTGGAGAATTTGATATCCACTTGCGGATTCTCCAAACTGATCTCCATAGATTTCCTTAAAGAATTAGTTGAGAAGAGAGAATTTGATAAAAGATCAAAGCATTTTCCCTGAAGTGACCCTGGTCAAGTAAGCTTCAAAAGTTACTTGCCCATCAAGAAAATCTACTCGTCCCGGATTACCAGAGGAGACATTTTTCGAGCCCTGCTTCGACTAAGTGAAAGTGTATAAAGAAAAATCCATTGATTATAAATCTGACGGTGAAATTATTTCGTCGCGTCCAACTTCTAAATAAACGCCGTCCTCTAATAAGCACTGCATTTGAACTGTAAAAAATTTAACAAGCGCCGCGGCGCTTATTCCAGTGAATACGGTACAGGGTAACATGCGTACCAAGCAAATGGACAACTTCAAGACTTAAATGGCTGCCACCCTCGTGTCTTGCGTCTTCACTCCTCAATGCTCGCACGTTACACGTCCCACGTCCGTTGGAAACCGCTCGTTTCGATGCAAACTCAAGCAGTGAAATTCCACAAAAATTTTGTTCACTTCAAGTATTGTATGCGAGTGAACAAGAAAAACATTTTGGGTGAATATCTTCCAGATCTTGGTTCTTTAAGCCAAGTATGTGGAACGATTTACACCTCGGCAGGACTTTTACACCTCGAATGAATAGACTTGTATCGAAACGATTTGTATAGAAAAAACTCTGTATCGAAAGAACAAGTAACCGTCCCCTCTAACTGTGAGGAAGAAATATGAGAATAGCTACTTGCAGCCTTGAACAAATAGGAAACTTTTCAAAATTCTTTTAATTTTCCATTGCAGGGAGCGGGGATAAACTTCTTAAAGTGGCTGGCTCACAAGTAGAAGATGCGCAAAAATGATAACATCATGATCAATAATTGATCATTATATACCAAAATTACTAGTGATCTTCCAGTTTTGGCCATGATGTTGACATTATTTAGATAAGAAAGCTTTTAACTCTTTTGATGTACAAATTCTTTTCTTTTTTTCACATAATGTCTTTTATCATAGAAGAGTGATCGAGAGGTATTCTGAAAATGTCATTGGTCTAGTTTTTTTTGTTAAATTTCTATCTTTTGCTGTAATACACTAAAGGTATAACGTAGATTTACACGGACATACATCTAGAAGTGAGTTAAAAGGATGAGGCACAGCTGAATTTTGTGTAAACTTACTTTGAGGTACATATCCGGTCCGAATGTAAAATTTGGTATCAGTCGTTTCCCCCTGACTGATCAAAATTTCATGGCAAAGTTCACGTTTTACTTGGCCGTAAGCAGACTTTTCTGGCGCAGGCGAAGCTAAGGATTATGCTCCCAACGGTCGCGCTAAGTACGGTCGCAATTAGAAGAACTTGGCCAGGAGTAAAAGACTAGAAGCAAAAATATCTTCCTCGTAACGGATGGATATTTGTGAAACACGGTCAGTCTTTTTGGGAATCATATCTTGTTTTAGTTTTAATTAATTCGGCCGCCATTTATTGCAAGTCAAGCAATTAGTTTAATTCAGAAGAGGACGCACGCTTCCGGTGGTTCACCTTTCTGATAAGGTATTAATTTTCTGCTTTATTTTCACAAATTTACAACATGAAAAGCAGCCTAAATACCGTGAGATCTCATAGAAAGTAGCTTTTCAATGAAAATGTATAAGTAAAATAGTAACATATCTGTTGTTTAATGTATACGTTGTTGCGTAGCTACAACTATAGTATTTAATCATATTACTAGCCTGCTATAGCTAGTTTGATAAAAGTTTTCAATGCATGTAGTAAGATGGAATCATTAGAGACGGAGATATTAAAAGTATTGAAAAAGAACTTTGAAGTTTGAAGTGAAAAACATTCATGAAGTTGTATATTTGAATTGAGTATCAGCGGATGTCTGGGGGAAAACATCAGTTTGTTTTGCTCTACAACCCCAATGTACCTGTTCGCTTTCGGGTTTCCCCCTCCCCCCCGCCAACACCACATCCATTCTTATCTCCTCTTAACCGCATAGGGAACTGTAGCCTACGCCACAGACGAAACTAAACTGTGGTGAAGTCGACGTCCGTCTGCGAAACAGCGCTGAAACCCCACCTACCTGTGTACCAATACTTGAGTAAGCGCCATGATTGGCCCGCTAAAAGAGCCATTGTCGATTAGAACGGCTTGGAAACTAAAATTCGGAGACTTTTTTGGACTTTTATCATTTAGGGCATGAATTTTGCTAATCGGTATGAAAGGAAATTCGAAACGCCCTTCCGTTGTTGAGTCCGTTAGATGCACAGAACGAGGATCTCGGCGCTGTTTCGCAGGTGTTACTTACCGAGCTTTCTCTCTGGCATTGCCGTTAGCACGTGCGGAGTAGTCCACGTTTCTGTCTTTCCCATAGTTACCACTCGTGGAAACGAACAAAAAAAGTAATAAGCCAACTCAGCAGCTGACAGCGACGCGAACGACTCCACAAATGCGCAAAGCTACCGTAAAATTCCGAAAATGAGCCCGTCCATGTATAAGCCCCTCCAAATATAAGCACCTCAAACTCGTAACGCAAAAAAAAAAACCCGTTAAATCGCCCTCCAAATATAAGCCCCAGGGCTTGTACTTGGAAATTGCCCTCAAATACAAAGTAAACCAAAGCAAAACCGGTAAATTTCCTTCCAACTATAACGCTAACCCAATCGATTTTGAAACGCAAATTTCCCTCCGTATATAAGCCCCTCCAAAAATAAGCCCCTCAAAAAGGGCCTTTGAAAAATATAAGTTCCGGGGCTTATTTTCGGAATTTTAAGGTATGTCAGAAAGAAACCTCTGCTAACGGGCTAACAGGGGCACCCAAAGACCCAATGTTTTCAAATACAACGTCAGAAGTGTCTCAAATGGTTTTCTCTATGCTTTACAAGCATGACTGGTTAATTTTTAGCAGCCCTTTGTACTATTTATGTGTTCGGATGTCCTAGGGGAATGTTGGTCGTCGCGAAAGTTTTAGGTGGCTTTTTCGTCAATCCGAAACTGTTAGCTACCCGGATGGGTCCAGTCAAAAGTTCGAGGCAGGAGGTATGGCATAGCCAAACTTTCATTAGAAAATTCTAGCGGACGTTGTCTCTTTAAAGCAATTTTTTCAGCATGTCTTTGTTCAGGGGACATTTTTTTAGGACTGCATTGGTGGTAATTAAAATGCACGCACACCTTTCGAAAATCATAGGTAACTGAGTTAGCAGAAAACCTCGGAACATCTCAGACGAAAGGAATAGTCATCCAGATATGTTTTGCCCTCCTCTAGCTTCAGCTTCGAACGTTATTTTACAGAAAAAAGTCGTTGCGATGTCTTAAAGGCTGGTTTTCACTAGCGACAGAGTCGGAGTCGGAGTCGTAATCGGAAGCGTAGAGCTTATGATCTAGTGAAAATAGCGTTCCGATTCCGCTTACGACTCCGTCGCTTATGTGTCGCTTATGATGTAGTGAAAACCAGATTGTCGGAGTCGGAAGCAGAAACAGAAGAACCAAACCAATCACAAAGCATGGGAACGTGCATTGTGATTGGTTTATCCTTCCGCTTCTGCTTCCGACTCCGACAATCTGGTTTTCACTACATCATAAGCGGAACGTAAGCGACGGAGTCGTAAGCGGAGTCGGGAGAAATGGAAACGCTCTGATTCTTCTGACTGCGATTTCGTCGTGCTTATGACTCCGCTTACGACTCCGATTGGTGTCTCGATGCACCCTTATACGTACAGTACCGCTCTTCGATTTTTGAAATTGATTCAAAATTGATTCAAATTGATTGTCCCTTTGACCTTTCACCCCAAAACGGGTAAGGATATGTTACGGCTTATTTTTGTCTAAAAAACGTCACCTTGTACACCCTTACTAAAACTTTACAAAGCAGCGGTACATTTAATTATTTCGTTTTCCGCCGCTAAGGTATTAAAACTAGTTCCAAAACCGTGGAATACTGCCGGGAATGCACATTGTCCGGCGTAATCCAAGCCTATCAGCTGAATAACTCAAGTTCTTTTTAAAGAGCAAGTTGAACGTTTTATGTCTAGATTTTAATGTTGCTCTTTTTGTTAAGACTTTAAAACGCTTTTTCCTCGGGACGATTTTTCTGTCTGATCCCAAAGATTGTCGTTTTCGAACGGAAATTCTTATTAAAGGGTTAAGGAGTTAAGTCCCTTTGGAGACCAGTTTTACTTTATAGATGTACCGATCTTAATTATGAGCTAAAATAATACATTTTGCTCTCACCAATTAAGTCGGCCGACGTCTGAAATTGGCCGACAAGAGATTTTATATTAGAGTACACAATGAAATGTCACGAACAAGCTCTTCAGTTCAAACTTCATCATGGCCATTGTTTAAACTCGAGCTTCGTTTGTAAAAAGTAGTAGAATTTTTTTCGCCCGCGTAGAAAAAGTTTCAAAATAGAATGGAAGTAAAGCCAAACTCATTATACGGATGTCCTATGTAAAGCAAAGCAATTTAAGCCGGGATGGCATAGAAATGTACCATCAAAAAGAGTGAGCTGGTATGATGCCCAGCCATGCTCGGGAGGTTTACCTCAAGATCAAATCCCGTATCCTTTCATGCGGCATTTTTGACTGAAAAAGTATTCCTTTCGCATACCTTCGATCTTCTATTGAAAAATAATACCTCTCCACATACGTAGTTTAGAACTTTGCATCCATTTAACTGCTGTAAATGCACTGTCTTTGAAATATCAATGAATCACAAAACCAGAACGTGTTCTCGCCTTTCTCAGTGATAGCCATAAAATACATAGCCCTTTTGGGTCTTTTTACCCACCGATGACAGATTTCTCTACCCTTTCATGCATGTGCTTCAACTAGTGAAATTCCTACCCTTTTTAAATACCTGATGCAGGTGACATATTAATTGTTTTACTCAGTGACACAGGTGAAATTTTGATTGTTTTGCTGTTTAAACGCATTGCTCTTGGTACAGTGCCATTCTCGTTCTTCGCAGCACTGATCCTTAACACCGTAGAAACACCGTGAATGCTGACAAGTTGTTACATGTCTGGCTATAAGCTCTCTTGGACTTGTCGATAGTTTCGAGAGCCTGTCGACAAGCTATCAGTTCGTTTTCGGTAAGCTGCGGTGTTAGCTAACCTGTCGGTAAACCGCCATCATTAACCAGTCGGCTAGTTCAGTGTCAGACTTGTCGGTAAGCTGTGGAACCTATCGGCTGGCTGTTTTTCGGAACTTTTGAAGTTTATCCGAAAACTCACAATTGTTGACGTTCCTTTCTGGGCGTCTGCTGTCCCATTGTCATGTGGTGCGAGTAAACCACTTCAAATTTAAGTTCGTCTTTTAAACGCTGCTTATGCTTGATTTAAGGAGGCAGCATCCCACCAGAATCTTGAGTTTTTGGGGCCTGATTGATCATCGCGGCTCTGTACGCTCTATCTCGTAACAGTTCTCTTAAGAGCTCCAAAAAGGGGTCCATACGGCTCCATTCCACTAAACAACCATTTATTTCCTTATTTAATTATTTATACAGGAACGTCTGGCTTAACATATAAACCGTGATTCTGAAAACGACACAGAACGTAAGTGTTGCTTAGGGCTAGGAAAATAGCCACGATTACAAAGAGTGATCGCGAACAAGTTTTCGTTTGAGAATGATGTTTCTTAGCAAGCGACACCAGCGACTAGGAAAAAAAACACCTAGCTCTCTAAGGAGTCGAAACTGCTAGATACCGTCTTCCAATTTAATAACTACAGGAGACTTGTATATACCACCTAAAGCCACCTTGCTAAGCCGGCTTGTACTTCCTAACTTTTAAATCTAGCTGAGCTGTAGCTGATGAAATTCTACAATGCGACCGGTTTAAATTACGTGAAATCTTAATTTTCGGTAGACTAGTCCTTTTTCATGCTATTATTTCACAAGTACATGCAGACCAAATAGAAATTTCGCATTTTGGCGGGTTTTCTTTGCCCGCTTCAAGCTTCCAAGACAGTTGCGAACGAAAAAATACTTCGCGAAATTCCAGTTTTCAGAAGATATTTTCAAGTTATGAAGCAAGAGCTCACAGCAGATATTTTTGAAAGAAACTGAAATTTATACAGAGAATGGCACTCTTAATACTTCCGTACATATATAAGCACTGTCCGCCAAACAGCTGTTTACACCAATCTGGAAACGAACGACATGGCAGAATCACGTACTTATTTCTATGATAATTGTGATATCTAAAAGTTGGACAAAGGCTTCATTATATTGATTCAAATTGAAGGTTCAAATAAATCATTTAAACTACTGAGCGCCGAGAAAAAAAGGAAAAAGTTTCCTTTGTAAGTCCTTCAAAACGTGCAAATGGTACAGTTTCACTTGTGTTGTTGCAGGTGTCGTGTCAGTACAAGGTATTTTCAGACAACTTGAAAAAAGAAAACTCCAGTCATTAAAATAATTTAAATGTATGCAAATCCAATTTGAGCTTGCGGACGTCTTTGTATTCGATTACAATACAAAGACCACACACATGGGTGTAAAGCCACGTGATCAGTGACGTCACGATTCTTGTGGCGTGAGGAGTGAGTGGAAAGAAATTCGAAGACAGTATTGGATTACACATAAAAGACGAAATTTACAAGGGCATTTCTTCTCCGATTTCAAGTTTTGGTCAACCAAAATGTGTCTGATGTCGCCAGGAACGATCCTTCTTTGTGTTTTCAGTATTCTGGTTACTTTGTGTGGAGGTTTGAACCTTGAAGATGCTGGTAAGTGAAGTCAGCTGCCCGAAGCATATTTACAATCTTCAAACCCAAAAGCGCGTTTTTTGACACTGCTCTAAAAGGCTTTCTGTTTCAGCAGAATACCTCTTTTCGGGCACGGAATTGTGCTGTTTTGGTTTCTGTGTACACTTGCTAGGTAGAAAATGGATCTGTTGGTAGTTCTAAAGCTTGTTTACTCGAGAGTCAGCACTTTTTTTCCAGTTCGTATAAACAAGGGGAAGCGAATTGTGTAAAGTTAAGCTCAAACAGCCTCAGCAACGCAGATGATATCGAAAATTCCTCGTGTTTTTGTCGCTTTAAAGAATCAGTTGAACGTGAAAAAGTGTAAAAGGTGACAGCTTTATCGTCTTCAGATTATTTACAACATTAAAGCACCGAGAGTTTTGTTTTGCGGCTCTCTACCTAGGCAAGGACAAATGATGCGCCATGGCCATATTGCAAACATTCACAACAACTAATTTGTGCGAAGATTTGCATGGTTTTTGCAAAACGTTTTGTCGTCGTACAATCTTTCTGCCTTTAATCTGCTTTCGTTTACCTATCGGGTACTTTACTAGGGAACTGTGAACTGGATTTGGATCCTATTTGACAAAGTAAAGTATGTTGTCGCCAAACAATAACTTTTATGTATCTTCGGTTTCTTGTCATAAATTTTGCGAAACCTTCTTTTCTGTTGAAACAATGCATTCACGGGATATAGAACATATTAAAATACCTATTTACGCCTCAGATTTTCCGAAAGATTTTCTCAGTTTGTTGGTTTTCTATGGGGCTTGTACATAAAGCACATGTATGTAAAATACTTTCAGATATCGAGTGTTCGAGTTTTTACTTTGTAATTTGCATGCGTAACGAAGCGGTTGGAAAGTTTATTAAGCTTTCATAATAGAAGTGCTTTCCTAGCTCGATTGACTAATTTTCATTTAATCTGATGTTTAAATGCCTCCCATTCCAAATTTCGTAAATCATGCATTTTCTTTCCTCTTTATCTCCCATTTTTATTAAAGAACTTTAAATACCAGCGTCAAACTATTTGTTTCGACCATACGTTGTCAATTTTCGTCATTTTTGTACAAATTGTGAGTGTTTATGAGCAAATTAATGTCAGACTACTTTCTTTTCAAGTATTAGGCGCGTGTTTTTGCAGAAAAAGAAAGATCCGATTAACTCCCAGACGAAGAAACCCGAAGTAGAAACATGATACAGTCAAACTAAAAAAGTACCTTGTCCAATATCTGGAATTAGGAAACTCTTAGTTTCTCTTTGCTAGGGAATTTTTTGCAGTGACGCAAAGAACCGAATTTCCTAGTTCTGATCTAATGCTTGGCTGTCATTTACTAGCATATGAATTAAACGTGGAGGAAAAAACATTCTTCCCAAATTGG
The DNA here is from genome assembly GCA_038088405.1 of Porites divaricata. Lineage (NCBI taxonomy): Eukaryota > Metazoa > Cnidaria > Anthozoa > Scleractinia > Poritidae > Porites > Porites divaricata. The sequence continues at coordinate 5,956,163 of JBBMOI010000008.1, forward strand.
AACCTATACCGGTATTGAAGAAACAATGACAAAACATTTTTAAAAATCCTTTTTTTTGAAATTCCTTTGAATGTTAAATGTTGGCTTTTACATCATTTTTTGATACAGTAAATATAGTATGCAATCTTGCCTATTGCTTTTATTTAATTAATTTTTTTGCCAATCACGTTATCTTCTATAAACTGTTGTACTGTGTCATTCTTCTTCATACACCCCTTTGAGGTTCTTTCCGTATCATGACACTTAAAAAACTATTTTTGACTAATAGATACTGCTATCTAGTAATTAATGTACTGTGTCTCTTGCCAACAACCCTGTCCGTTGGTAAAAACACTCAGACAGTAAAAGAATTGAGAATTAATTGATGCTTCAGGGTCTGTTTGGGTTGTACCCTGCCATTATCTCCCGTATACAATACAGTTAAGATGCAATTGTTCTTTTCTGCGTGACTTGTTTTGTCAATTTGAGTTTCAAATAACACTCCCTTTTCAAGGTTGTGCTCTAAGGAAATCTGGTACGTGGCTCTTGGTTTTTCATTGCTGGTGAATAGTTTACCACCACACAGTGCGCAGTGTAGCAAAGCACATGTTTGGGCATTGGTTTCATCCTTTAGCATTAAAAATCAAATGCAAATTCACAGACAATCCCTCATATATAAATGCTCACATTTCAATGCTTGAACTTTGAAAATCTTAAGGCTTGATTTGCAATTACAGCTTATTTGTCTTCTTTACTCAAAACTCTAATGGAGTGAAACTCAACTTGAGACAATAATGATTTTATTTCCCCAAGGTAAAGTGAGTCAAGAGAGTTTTGAACTAAGAAAACAAATGAACTTTTTACTTGGTACCATTCAGGCTGTGCATACAAATGCTATTAAGTGTATTTATTTCAAAAGTTGCCATCTTCGCCGCTTGAGGATTGACTAAAAGCCATTGCTGAAACTCTTGGACGGTGTTAAATGTTAATCCTTGCGACGTCTTTCACTGATAAAGCCTTATTGCTATTGGTAAGAGAAATGTACCTGATTTTGCAAAGGCTGATGACTGATATTGATGTAGTTTCAACAACTCTTGATCTCACGTTCTGTGTGTAATTTCCACAGGGTTTGACTTTGTACAAAACGAGTACGCTCGCGCCCTCACTGAGTATCATGCCGTTAACAAGACTGTAATGCACATCAGGGCTGCTGGCTGCCGCAAACAGCCAGTCACATATACAATCACCGAACCTGACACACCTTTCAGAATTGATGAAAAAGGCCACATCTGGCTCGATAAGCCTCTGAACTCTGAAAAAGTGAAGTCATATGTTCTGCATGTGAAGGCTGTGTGTGAAAATGACAAGAAGAAAGTTGCAAATACTGTGGTACACTTTAACGTGATCAACATGAACAAGCATGCGCCGCAGTTCGAATTTGAAAAGTACAGCTGTGACATAGTTGAGAACACCCGTGAAATGCGCTTTAATCCTCAATTGAGAGTCCTAGATGCTGATCATGGAGAAGCTGGCAGAATAAAGAATGTAACAATTGTTGAGTCTGGTCTTCCTTTTGTTTTCGCTGTTGATGAGAATGGAGTTGTTACGGGGAAAGCGATAAAAGACATGGATGCAGAAGACATCACCAATTACTTCTTTGACATTATCGCTTGGGATAATGGACACCCTTCTAAATCATCATTCCCTGTGAGCTTGGAATGTGAAGTGGATGATGTGAATGAGTTTCCACCACAGTTTATGAAAGATAACTACCAAGCAACCATCCAGCGCGGGAGGACTTATGACGATATCTTGCAGGTATAAACTATTTGCAAGTTTTATGTTAGAGTTGGAAGGGAAGATCATCAATTCCACGTCATTTTTTTCACAAAGTATTGCTAACTATCTCAACTTAGATCTGTAAAATTTTTCTCATTCATAATCATAGGGTGCGCATGTGTAGGGTACCCATAGAGTACAGTCAGCCGACCAAGCCTTTATCAATTTGTTGTATGAATCCGTCATTACCTGTTGTAACATAATCCTTTTGCTTGCCAGCAATATTTGTTTGGCAGATACTCAGATACCACTGGCTACAATTTATTTACCTATGCATATGGATAAACTGGTTAACTGGAAAGTCATGAATGTTTTTATTAAAATATCTTTTGCATTTTACTCTTCCAGATTCTTGCTGAAGACAAAGATATTGGCTTGGTCAGTGGTCGTGTATGCAAGTATATCGTCGAAGGTTTCAATTTGCCTTTCAAGGTGAGTGAGCAAGGTGTTGTTAGCCTGGACAAGCCACTGGGACCAGATGCTTACGATACATATGATTTCCAAGTCGATGCTGTGGACTGTAGTGGAATGATGTCATTGAAAAGTGCAAAAATATCCATTACTGTGAAGACACCTTGCCATGCAGGTAGGTTCAGAGATGAGCACTATAGCTGACAGATTTGAAAGTCATGGCGGCATTATTCATGCAGTGATGATGCTTATTAAGCCTTATTACTTTTTAGATTTTCTTGTTTCCATTGTCATTGTGGTTGCTTTAGCTCACTAGTAGCATTACCACTCAAAAAAATCGTGGTAAATTATCTGACAATTTTGTTGAAAACCCAACTATTTGATGGACAACACATGGTAAAAAAGAACGCCGTCCACAAATACCCATCGAGAGGGCTCTTCATCATATCACAGAGATACCGACCTCTGAATACTTTTTCTATTGCACTTTCCCTCACCCCTATCACCAACCCATTCCTTCTCTTGAGAAGTTATCTCATCTAAAATAGAAGCGTGACAGTATCAAAATGCATGCAGGATGAAAAATCAACACTTTTTGTTCGTATGTCTCTAAAATAATTTCAGTTCATATGTTATACACTGTACTGTTATATTATAATACTTACATCATATGAACTTCCACTCTAACCTTATTTATAGGTGGTGAATAATTTTTGATTTTCTGCCTTCTAAAACAGTGGAACCCTGATAACTCGAACTAAGTCCAATTACCTTTGGATTTCACCCACTTTTCGGTCAATTTTACTTGTTAACTCAAACCCTGATAACTCGAATTCCCTGCTAACTTGAATTCAATTTCCTTTCCCTTGATCAAAAATTCTCTGAAATTTCCTTGGATGACTCAAATTCTGGTGCTTGTAACTCCACTCAAATGCCATCCCATTAGTTCTTCTTGTTGTCTTAAGGATACATGTAAATACACTAAAACTAATATCAGTCAGCAATGCTACAGCAACTTGATTTTAATTGGTGCAATGAACAGATCATGTTTTATCATAAAAATGGCTAATCGTTTTACCATTTCTGATGAAATGAAGTTAGATCTGCACTGCACTATACACTGAAGTGCTGAAAAATCAGTAACTATCAATTTTTAACATGGGAAATTGAATTTTGCATTTGACCCCAGGAACTTGAACTGCTTTTTGTTTCCCTTCAGAGATTGAGTTAACGGGGTTCTACTGTACTTCCTTTTGGTCGTTAATTATTAGTGTTAGAAGTCTAGATTTTTGTCAGTTATGGTGTTGGAGAGGGTGCAGGAAAGGTTAAAAATAATTCTAATTTTTTAAAAAAATATTGTTCACTCCATACTCTCTTCTCACGTATGGTAATATGCCCATCCAACCTCGTTTTTGAGTACAAGTTCTTTTGAAATGCTAATCAGACAATGTTTTCGTATTTGAATTTCAAAAGAATTTTACTCGTAAACGAGGTTGGACAGGCATATTACCATACGTGAGAAGAGCGTATTCCTTAGTTCTTTACTAAAAATTTGAACCTTGAAACTAATGAATAACTTAAAATGAAATTAGTTTATTTCCATGTATTTTCTATTTAAAAAAAATTGTCAACTTGGGTCCAAAACTTTTGCTATGTATTTGGAAATAATATTTTATTCTCTTTGTATGTAAGCCGCCTCCCTTAAGTTATAGACTGGCCCATTAGTATTTATCTATTAAATATCTTGTTTTGTTATGTTCTGCTTATAATGAAAGTCAGAGTTTCAAATTTTTTCTTGGCACAAAATAGACTGTGTATCACTAGCAATAACCAAAGGTTAGGCATTACAGGCTAGCCTCCAATGCAGGCATTTTTAGTGGAGCTTGTATTTTGACCCTTCTCACAAACCCCTGCTCAACCAAGAACTACATTCCTTTCCCAATCTTAACCAAGCACAGTCATTGTACTTTCCAAATTCTGGAAGGTTGACCTTGCCCTCGGGGTAACCCAATAATTATTACTCGATCTGCTTGAAACACTGAGAAGCTTTATGACCTCTAATAAATGTTAGACTCAGTGTGGTAACAGTAAGATTTACTCAGTCAGATTTTAGAATACTCTGTGCATTACATAGCCTTAGGGAAGGAAAGAAAAGAAGGAAAAAGAAAACTCTGAGGGGACTTTTTTACTCTATCACAAGCTCATGAGTTGTGTTTAGCGTGTCAACATTATTTCAAAACTGTTGATTGGTCACTTACCACAAATAAAACAATGGGAAAGGAATGTTCTAAGTTGAGCAGGTGTTTATGAGGAGGGACGAAATACAAGCTCCCCTAAAAACGCCTGGGTGGAAGGCTAGTATGTGCAAGATTGATGCAAAAGATATTGCTCCAATGTTGTGCTTTGCTTCAAGTTTCATGCGATAGAAATGATTAGATATAATATGAGTGAAAAAAGGTCCAAACAAGGGTGATCAGATTGGGTTCTGTGTGTTCCATTATTTAATTCTTTGTGGAAGTTTATGTACTGTGCATGTGTAAGATAGGTTACTTGTAGGATTACCGGCCCCTCTGGTTACCCACAATTATTTTAGTAGTCTCCCTTTGAGTATATGATTTTTCTTGTTGAATGTGGGCTCAACTTTATACTATTTAAACAAATGCACTTGTTTATCTTGGTGGTTTTTTGTTTACAGAGTTTGTTGGTCCAGCCAAGCAGAAGCTCACACTTCACCAGTGCACTGGAAAAGTGATGGTTGCTCCTGATATTAAACTGAATGATTGCGTCAGAAAGGAGAAAAATGCCAACTTCTCTGCTATTGTTTATATGGAGACACTTTCCGGGATGGGCTGTGATAGAGAAACCTTTGAAGCTTCTGATATGTACTCACTTTGTGGAGCAAGTGACTTTATTGATCTTCTTCCCAGACCTGGAACAGGCAGAGAATGGACAAAGAAGTTGAAATTATTGACTAAAAAATGGGGAGGCAAAGGTTAGTTTTTCAGTAAACTGAAACCTTTACAGGCCAATCCTGGCTGTCATCAATGTGTACATTTTGGCATTATTAGCTTTTGAGTTAACCCATACAGAAGAGAGTGCGGAAAAGATTTATTGTTGATAACAGCTAATTTTTTGTTGTAATTGTTTTTGTCTACTTTCAGAAAAGAATGGCTACTTCTTTGATGGCAAAACTTATGTTGAAGTTCCCGACAATGCTGTGCCAGAGGACATTGGCGATAAGTTCACAATCAGCACCTGGGTCAAGATGGGTTTGTCAAAGGGTCGTCAGACCATTGTTGCCAACACTGACAAGGAACGTCTTGACCGTGTCCACTTTGCCCTGTCGGTTTCTGGAAGCAAGCTTTTCTTTGTTCACAGACGGGAGGCAATCCATGCCAGCCGCAATCTCTACTGCAATGCAGAGTTCCAGTATAAGCCAGTCATCTTTGATTTTAAATGGCATCACATTGTTGTGGTTGCTGATGGCTGTGCTGCAAAGTTGTTTATTGATGGAGTTCATCAACCATCAGTGGTGGTTACTCCTGATTGGACCCTTCACAAGTCAAAATTGAGAAACAGGTTGACCGTTGGTGCTCGGTACCTGGCTAAGGAAGGTGTTTACAGTGAGAACTTTTCAGGATATCTCTCTGGACTTGCAATCAGACCCAACACCACTTTGGATGAACAGGTTTGTTGTATGTTACAGGTCAAAATTAAATTCATGTTTAAAGTTTTTAACCTAGGTTGATTCTCAGTTTCCTTTGTCTCCTAGCCCTAATTATTCATGAATTAGGGCCTTGGGTATTTTCCTCACGTCAACAGCTAAATAATATTTTGCTTTCTACTGTGATTAGTATGAGCATACTCATGTACGGTGGCCCAGAAGGGTCACACATGCAAATTAAAAATGTTGCTGCAAATTAAAAATAGTACATGCAAATTAAAAATTGTACATGCAAACTAAAAATATTACCTGCAAATTAAATATAGTACATGCAAACTAAAAATTTTGCTGCAAATTGAAAATAGAAAACATATCGATGCAAATTAAAAATGAAAAGTCCTGCGCGCGCAGTATGAGTGATGAGGACCTGGTCCGAGCCGTGTGACCTGGCCTTACAGCTGTCAGCCCATTCATGTTTCATGTTTGTAATATTTTTAGTTTGCATGTACAATTTTAATTTGCATGTCCTATTTTTAATTTGCAGCAACATTTTTAATTTGCAGGTAAAATTTTTAGTTTGCAGCAACATTTTTAATTTCATGTGTGACCCTTCTGGGCCACCGTACTCATGATACAGTCGACTGACTCCCTGTGTGACCACAACACCCTATAATCAGAACCTGCACCACTTTTTGGCCTGACAGTCTTCAACTGTTTTTAACCTCTTGTAAGCAACCATTTAGCACATGGTTTTTGGATGGTGTGGTCTCTGTTCATTGTATGCAATACACCACACAGCAGCATGCAAAGAAAGTCGTGTCTGATAGCCCGGGCTTAGTAGATTCTGTTATCGGGCTAGTGATTTTTGTTCTCAACTTGCCCAACGGGCAAGTACTGTTTTTGGGGGAAATTCAAATAATTACAAAAGAACAATATTATGTTTGTAATCAATCCTGCTAATCAAAGAGGGTTTTGGGGCTAGTTGAAATAACTTGTGGGCGAGTACATGGTAGCTACAGCTTGCTCGAATGGCACGCTGTAAAACTGACTTTCTTTGCACCCTGATGCAGAGACATATGCAAAGAAGGTTCAGTGACAACATGGAACTACACATATATGTAACATAGAAACTGCAAGAAAATAAATTCTGTGCCAAAAAGTAAATGGTTCGGGATCATTTCTTTGAAAAGACCCCCCCCCCCCTCCGGTGCAGTTCTCATATAAGTGACCACCTCCCGTAAGCAACCAAAATAATGACCAATAAATGTACCATCATCATATCATTTCCCTGATCTGTGCTCTCTTTGACCATAGCTTTTGACAAATAAGCATGCAAAAAATACTCTGTTTTTGAACAAAAACTTTTTTCATTTGCCTCAGATTCTGCATTGTGTGGTTGGATGCAAAGAGCATGTAAAAGTTGATGGTCCTCTACCAGGAAAGTTCTCTTCAGAAACCATTGATTTTGCAACCATCAGAATCTCTGGCATGGGAGCCCCAGATGACTTTGTTAAGGCATTGCAGCGGGTCGTGTACATTAACGAGCGCTTGGTACCCACACCTGGAAAAAGATCTGTGATGATCATGGCCACGTTCAACGAGACTCCCCTTCAGACCATCAATGTTGACATCAATGTTGCAGGTAACACTAGGCCAGTGATAGTGGTTCAAGGCCTGGATGCTGACATTGGCTTAAACTGGATGAAGAGGAACGTCTTGCGAGAAAAGGGGCAGCGGATCTTTGAAGCCCTAGAAATTACTTATGAGGGCTGCGAGAAGGAAGAAGATTCACCTGTGGACAAAGCACGACTTTTGGACATGGCGCTTGTGAGAGTTGACCCTCCGTTTAAGAAGGAAGAGAGCTTTAACTTTCCTCATGGCATCAAAGGTTTGAAGGAAAAGGGATTGAGTGTTAGTTTCAACAAACAAGAGCTAGTCATCAGGGGCATTGCCCACTTCTCGGAGTATGAAGATGTTCTGCGGCAGATGGTTTACATTAATCTGGATCCAGCTTCTAACTTGCACCGGGAATTCACTGTAAGTATTTCCTTCATTTGTTTCCTCTCCTACTTTTCGATTCAACATATTATTTTGAAATAATGTAATGATATTGATGATGATAATAATAATAATAATAATAAGTTGTTATTCATCCATTAATAATACTTATCAGATGTTACAATAAAAATGTGCTGCAATAAAAAAGTAATTTTAAAGTTTTCAAAGGACTAAATGTTACATAGCTAAGTTATACTTAAAAATTAATCTATTAAAAATGCTGGTTTTGAAGCGTTCTGTGTTAATATGAGGTCTAACACTGGTTCTATTCATGAGGCACGAAGATGATTCTTTATACCTAGGGAGTAAGCTGTACAAAGGATGATCACTGTGTTTACATTTGTTGTCTTTGTTTTCTTGCCATTTTTATGTCTGGGTTATTCAAAATATTGATTTGACCTTTGTTTCTCCACAGGTGATGGTCTCGACATTGAAAGGCAAATGTGTGAGCGACAAAGAACAACTTAACCTCAACACCATCTACTCAAACAGAGGGCTAGGGAAATATGACGTCAAGTATGCCAAGAGCAGCCTAAAGGAAAAGCAGTTGGCTGGAGTTGTGTCAATGGAAGGTGGTTTTGCTGGAGTCACATCAAACAGCATCTCTGGTGGAATTATGGCCTTGATCATTGTCTGCAGTGTGTCTATTTTCATCCTTCTTGTGGTTATTGGCATCTATAAATACAGACAGTAAGTTCGTGTTTTTGTAGATTTTCAAGACATACATATTGTACTGTACTGTGAATCATACATGAATGATCACAAAGACTCCAATGTTATCTTACAACAGTTTCAGCATCTATAGTTTTTATCCTTGATGTACTAAAGACAGAGAATAGCTCTAATATTTGACATACTGTGTAAGCTATGGTATCGCAGAAAATCATATCTTGGTAGCTTTTATTCAAAAAATTATTTAAGGAGTTTAATCATGGTTTCATCATCATTGTTTTCAAGATTGAAGTTAATCTCTTCCATTCTTTACACTTTACCAGGAATTTTACGATGCTTTCTCCTTAACCAAATGAATATTTTTTTATGTTTCATTCAAATTCAAGACAATCATTTCAAATTACAGGGCTTGAGAAAGATCAGTTTGGAAGTCATGGGCTTGTAGATTTCGTTTCCGCAAGTAACTTTTTTAAAGCTCGCTTGTTTAATGAGCAAGGCTCTTGGCAGCTCATGTTCTAATAGGACAAGCAAGCAGTGCCCCTGGGCGAGCGAAATTTTAGGGCTGCTTTCCCAAAGGAAAGCTGGAATTCAAGTCATTTTTAAGTCCTTAAAATAATATTATAGTTACCAATAAACATCACCTTGGGAATTGCACTGCATGGCACAGTCGGAATCAAATGTTATGATGTTTTATCTATTGTGCTAAATGTTCTTTCGTACTCTTGTAGAAAACCTGAAACTGTGAAAGTTGCTGCACCAGGCAATGACAAAGAAGAGATGTACTGGGACGACACTGGTCTCAGCGGTGTGCGTATTACACTTAATCCCATGCAGAAATTTCAGGAGCTTGATCTGAATGAAGATGGTGCCAACACAGACAAGTCTGACACAGAAGACGAGGAGGGTGGGGCCGCCAAGGGCTTGCTTGAGTGGGATAATTCTGATATGTAAACAGAATCAATTAAAGTTTCTGGCTAACTGATCACCCCCCCTCACCCACTCAGTCATAATTTTGCCCTAACAATTATTGTTAATGTTGACTTGGGGGAGGGGTAAGTGGTTAGTCATCCAGAAACCTCAGTTGATGCTGTAAACATCTGTACTGTGCCTCTGCTAGTTCTCTAACACTACATTGCATGTGCATGCAATGTAGCACCTTTTTATTGCAGTTATGCTAAAAAAGTTATTTTGTTGGATTAAAAATTTTGATTGTGTGAACATCATACAAACTGCAAAGGCAAGATATTCCTTCTAGACAGGTCGGATTTCTATATCTAACCATTCTTCAATCAGCTTTATGGTACATGTACAATTTTGTTTTACCCTTTTTGTTTTCTGTTTATCATCTTTTTTTCCACTGGGGAAATTTTTTGGCCATTATATATCCTTTAGTGTGTTAGTTTTCATATATTTATTCAAAACTTTTTGTAGAATTTTTTGTTGTTGAAGTATTTGTACGAGGGGTAAGGATTTATATAATTATAATGGATTTAGGGACGATGTATATCCTAAAAATGGTGATTTTTCTAACATTGTATTTTATTTGTTTTGATGAATTTTGTTAATCTTTATCTCAATGTTGACATGAGTAAATCAAAAAGCCAAAAAATTGATATTAAATAAACATAGTAACCAAGTGCTAACGTGAAGGAAGCCATAAACATTGTCAAATACTGCAAAAGATGTAGTTACTAATGCGATTTTTAGACTAGAAGTGATTCTGTGTTCAGAGTTCGTTCTACCCCTGGAATTCCAGGGAATGTGTTGCAAATTAAAACTTTTTTTCAGGGTTGTGGAAAATTTCGGGAATTTCAAAATTTTGTTGGATGGATTTCATGGAAGACAAACGTGAGAGGAAGAGAAGCTGTTAGTTTTTTATGTTGGGAATTTCACGGCGCGTGAAAAGCGTCTTTTGAACAGTTAAAAAGTTCAGATTCTGGCTCTTAGAATTTTCATGTTTCACACCAAAAAACCTTTTTGGAAAATTCCTGGAAATTAATTCTCTCTCTTAGTGGTACGAACCCTGTAAGGATCCTATCTCAGTGGTATGGCTTAACCAGCAGGTATACACACACGTTATTCCTGCTTCAAAAAAAATTACTTAATTTGTCAGTTATTTTTTCACCTTGTTAAAAACTATTTTTTATTGTTACCAAGTTAATTCCTCATTTAGTTTGACACGTCAAAGTTTGTCGTTTAGAAAATCGTTGTTGGCTCGCTGAACACCTTAAGGTTTTGATTATATGTTACCTGGACAGTTTAACTGGACAATTTTGTAGTGGAATCTTTAGACGATGTTGAGTTACTCACTAGTTCTGAACGACATTTGGTAGCCGGGAGTTAAACTGTTTAATTAAATATGTTACCCGATAATGTATATAGATTATGTATGTGATTTACATGTGGACTTGCGAACCGTTGTTTACCATCTTTTTTTCTCTAACCTTTTTGGAGGAAAGACTTGGCAGTCTTCGAGAGGAGACTTGAGGGTTGCAAGACAATTGTGAATTACTAAGTGTATTGTCTTCTACTAATCACCTGCTTATGATAAAACAGAAAAGATAGAGAGTGCAAAACAATTGTGAGTTATGCTGTCATTAAACTGTCTGTGTTGTTCCAAAATGTTTGTGATTTTTATGCTCCTTTAAACCCGTTTAGTCCTAATAATTACCACTATCAATTTTCCCCGAACATTTTCAACACATGATTAAGAAAAAGGGTTATGAGAATTCTTAAAATGATCACCAAAGGGAAAATTGTTTGATCTATTGTCAAATTCTCTCAACGAATTCTTTAAAGAAATGTATGTGGATCGGTGTGGAGAATTTTTATCTGGATAGAAGAAAATGATCCTTTTATTTGCCGTTGGCCCAGTGCTCCGCGGCAGCGTAATTCCCGCCAAAAACAGGCGACCGCTGTAAGGTGTTTTCATCAATAAACATCCCCCGGCCCATGATCCTTTGTAGGCGCTGAATCTACTGATTTCCGTGCGGTTATTGGTCCGCCAAATTTTGGCGGACGTATGCCGTAAACGTGACTCAAATCTCTCTAACACCTTTTTTGCGAAATTCGACGGCCAAACAGCCCTTATTTTGGCGAAAATTCTTTGCTGCTCTACTAGACACAAGCCAGTTCCTCCACGTCTCTAGACTTTCTCAAAGTCGATCCTTCGCTTCTCATTTCCTGCTCCGGTGGTAGCTAGGCCCCAGCGGTTGCTTTTGCCGCAGAAAACATAAAAAATCTCCCGCCCGCGCTCGAGAAAAATTTTGAGCTCGACTTAAGGGCAGGTCTACCACGTCTCTTGCATGCTGTATCAACCACACACACTATAATTATTAACAATCTACATTTACATAAAGTCCATTTCCGTCCGCAAATAGCAGGTGCTGGTCGAGGCGGGCGGAGATAATAGGTACACCAGTAAGTAATAAATTATAAATAAATAGATGAATAAATAAATAAATAACTAGATATATATGAATAAGTGAAATAAAGCTTAAACATAAATTAATAACGTTTACAACTCAACTACTTGAAACTCGTAAAATTAACAGCGACACTAAATTAAGATATGTATACTTTATAAATTAAACTCTGTATTTGCTCGATAGTTAGCTATTTTTTGAAGCAAAACGGGCGATTCAACATAATCGTCCTTGGCCTCTAATAACGAAAATAACATGTCATTGATATGTTTTTTGAAAGATCTCTTGGGGAGGTGAGGAAGTTCATCGCAAATGGAGTTCCAAAGCTTAGCTCCGAAACCTAGTAAAAGAACCATGGTTTTGATTCAGTCTCGATCGGTTAATATAAAAATTGCAGGAGGAGGAGAACCCATCCTCGGAGACCCAGGGGCAGATAGCGGGAGCGAGGGAAAGTCTAAACGGGAGCAAAAATATGGCGCGAAGAAAAGTAAAGAAAGGCGAAAAGAGCCCCTGGGGACAATGTCTTACCAGACCAGTTCCAAACTGACCAAACTGTCGCCGCCGTTGTGGCTTCTGATTGGTGCCAGAAAACGTTTGTGTTTTTCTGCCCAACAGAAGGCAGAACGGCGGCGACAGTTTGGAACTGGTCTGGTAAGACATTGTCTCCAGGGGCTCTTTTCGCCGTTCTTTACTTTTCTTCGCGCCATATTTTTCCGCCCGTTTAGACTTTCCCTCGCCCCCACTATCTGCCCCTGGGTCTCCGAGGATGAGGAGAACCTGGTCTCGTGATTATGCTTTTCATTAGCTTTAATGAAAAGATTACTAATGTTAGTGGGAACAGTTAGACGTGAGACGTCGAACATTATTGAGGAAACTGTTTCAACGTATAACATATTTAAAGGAAGGATTTTTGAGGAGGTAAATAAAGGCACCTCATGTGCTCTGGGTTCAGAAAAATACATCATCCGAAGGACACGTTTTTATCGCACGAGGAATTTTTGTAAATGGGATTTAGCAGCTTGACCCCAAGCAGCCAAGCCATAGGATAGGTAGGGTAGTATCAAAGAGCGATAAATACTTAAGAGCCCATGACCGTAAATATCGAGAATCGCTGGCCAGGCTAAAAAAATCGAAAATTCTGATAATTTGTCAGAAAAACCCCTTTGGGGAACTATCTTAGAAAAAAATATTTTCAACTTTCAAGAATCTATAGTTTTCGAGAAAATGAGAAAAAACGAAAATAGCGGTTTTTACCTAATTGATTATGCAAAAATTAGAGTAAAAATGACCTACTTTATTCCGTCTGTACCGAGGCAAGATTCAAAGCTATAAAACAGAAATATTTTTGTTTAAAAGAATTCTATCTTTTCTTTCTATCCATGGTACTTTTTAAACCATAAACTTGATTTTGAATTTTTTATGGTTTTTTAAACACTACCACGAAGCGCACTTTTTAAAATGGCTAAAAAATGAGCAACTTCAGAGGCAAAAAACTCACCTTGGTATGTGTGATACCTAGCCAAAATGCATACTAGGACAAAGTCCAGCTCTTATATTAACAGAATATGAAATAAAAAATCTGGGCACTCCGGATTCGCTTTCACAAAATAAAAAGTTTCGTGACCACTAATGGAAAATGTCACAAATTTGCATAAGTCAAACTTGTAGAGAAATGTTGCGGCAGCCGGTTTTGTTTCAATTCAGGGTCAGTATGTAATGTTCGGAAACATCACAAAGCAAGAAAACGTTTTTTGATAAAGTTTATGTTAAAATATCAGAGTAATTAACCGTTCAAAAAAAATAATAATAAAAAACGATCTCGAAGAAGCGTTATATGAAAGCGCTGAATTATTATGTAAACTATATCCCATGTCTCTCGTTTCTTTTCCTAACTCCTTGTATCAGCATCCATCTGTATCATCGTAAATTCGCCTCCGGTATATCTAAAATAGGTAGGGACATTTTCCTTGAAATTTTATTTTGAAGGAGGTTTTTTGCGAACGGGATACACTGCGTGAGAGGAAGTCATAAACTAACAGTGAAAGTAACAATGTCACGCAACGACGTCTCGTGCAGCTCCGCCTTCTTTTACCGATTTTTTTTCCTCCTTATGAAATTTTATGGAAACTTTGCTTTGAACAGGCAATGCGTTGTTCGCAACATCATTTGTTTCTCAGTAGTTTATTTTTTTTTTTCAGAAAGAAGGGATACTAACTTTGCGTGCCTGACAGTCACGCACTAAATGTTAGCATTTTCTTGTCAGAGATGTTGAAATTTGATTTTTTTACTGCGTATTACAAACAACAAACCGTCCCTTGGTTAATTTTTTTGCTTTTTCACAAATAGAGGCATAATCAGGCAGCTACCAAAGGCCCTAGGAAACAGCTATACGTGATCGTAGTTCATACGGTCCAGCGGTTTCTCTCCTCCGAAAGTTCATCGCGGAGTTGTACCACCTGCCAGCTTCGCGCCTTAGTGTGTAAATCTATACGCGAAACCCATGAACCAAAACCAGTTCCAGCCGACGCCACCGAAGAACTGGAAAAGGAGTCTACAGTCAAACCTCCCGAAAGCGACCACCCAAAATGTGCAGACTTAATGGTCGCTAACTGGCGGTGGTCTCTTACGAGAATCGAACCACAAACCACAAACCACAGGAGGTTTCTTTGAGAAGAAAACTGGACACATCCACTTCAAAAAAGATAATTTATTGCATGCAATTTCCAAGTTACGATATGTGCAGTTCTATGTTGTTGTTGTTCCTACCACAAGAGATCAGAAAACTCGTCAGGTGGTCGCTTACAAAAGGTTAAAAACAATGTAAAATCGTTAAACAGTCAGTACTAATTAGTGGTCGCGGGCGCTTACAGGAGAGATTCCAACTGTAAGACTTAACTGGGTGGGTTTTGGTGTTTTGGATAGGTGGTCGCACATGGAGGTTCAACTGTACTGCAACAAAATAAATCACCTTTCACGACGATGCGACCAGGATTTGTCTATGGAAGATAAGACTCCTTGTTCACCGCTTTTGAGCTACTCTAACCAACTCCCACCCATGTCGAGTGCTTGCAAAACGTAGCATCATCTTGAAAAGAGAAGTATCAGAAAGGTCATCTTTGACGCCCCTGGCCTATCGTAGTATGTTCAACGAACTTATATCGACGTAAATACCGTTTATTAACCGGGCAGTCAGGCGACGTAGAGTAAAAGCGTAACTTGACTACGTTTTTCAGTTTACAGCAGACCCGAGTTTTGTTTAAAGAAATATCTGCCTTTTGCTCAGGAGTATTAACGTCAGTACCCACAATGTCCCAGCTCGTGCCTTCACACCGGAACGTTCGATCGAATCATTGTTTAGTTGATAGTTACCCTTATCTTCCTCTTCCCGACTTATCTAGGAAGATCGAAGGGCCTCTGCTCCTGCTCGCAGGGTAGTTGATAGCGACCAAGGAGCTAAATAACAGAGCGAGGTAAGTCAGTGGCATCGGCGGTTTTATTTACGCCTAACCGTTTCCCAAAGTAAAGAAGGAAAGAACTTCAGACAAAGGGGAAGAAGAGTTATTGCGATAAAACTGCTCTTAAATTGATGTTTAGCTATGGCTTATGCGAGGGGCTGGGGACTATGTAGTTGCTGAATAACATGTGCCGTTACCAAAAAAATTACGGAAAAACATTTTTTCCTTGGTTTGGAATTTTGACCATGAAAATTTTAGCTCTAGCCATTTGTGATACCAGGAAAAAAAATATTTAGATATTTCGCTCTTAGCAGCAGGCCCTCCAATTATGACAGTATCTAATATTACATATCCGCCGGAGCGAAACATGACAACAGCTGCTGTTTACAGATTGTCAATGTGTGAGGCGGGGGTTCTGGGCTCCCTGTGACAGTTCTTGTCAAGAAGACCCCAAATCAGTATATTTGCTGTTTTAGGTTGATTCTGTGCTATAACTTACTGCCTTTACCCAGTCAAAAAATGTTCAGTGTAGATTTACATGTGGGGTATTATCATTTTATCAGGGAGCACTAGCCAAAAATATCTTTTTGAGTGATGCATTTAAACTTGAAAAAGATAGCCCAATTTTTCCAATTTTCAGTCCATGTCCATCCTGGCCATCAGTAGCAAGAGAACGCGACAGGAAACAGCTTCAGTGCCAAAATATCATCCTTACATAAAAAAAAAACTGGACCATAAGTTTTTGGAACTAAATTGATGCGAAATGAAGACCATATCAGCTTTTTAAAATGAACTAGCAATTAGCCTGGCATAGCCTCTTTAACTCTTTTTTGACGGCCAATTTTAGTAGAAGAAAACCCCGCCTTTTGACCAAATCCTCCTTTTTTTCGCGTTTTTGCAGGAGAGCGAAGGCAAGCGCAAAGTGAGTGAGAAGCGCCAGACAAGCGCGACGGAGAAGACGCAGAAAAAACAACGGCCTGTCCACATACATTGTTTTTTTTGCATTCCGCCCCAGACATACCCCTCTCTCCTCACTCTCTTCGCGCTTGCATTTGCTCGCCTGCAAAAGCATGCACGCCTGTTATGCAGGCTAGCCAGTTATGATATGGGAATGGCTGAAAAAGAGATTTACAACACAAGACTGCTCAATTGGACGTACACTAATTTAGAAGCTTTTTTGGCGCGTTCACAGAAGCCAAAATTTGGGCATCTCTTACGAACCTATATCGATCTTTCTCTCCCGCTCTCTTTTTTCCCTTTGCCTTTCTTCTTCTGTTGCTTCAGCACTTGATCGTCTTCCCACTGTCTTTGTTTTGCAAGGAATTTTGGCTGGCTAACTTTTCAGGAAAGGGACATTTAATTAATCTGTAGCGAATAGACGGTGAATAAAAAAAATTGGAAGTAGATTTTTTTATCCCAAATGTTGCTTTTTTTTGTGTGTGACTCTCTCAAGATACATGAAGATAGGTGAAAATTTGCTAAATGAGGTACCAGTGGAAAAATCCATCCTTAATTATTGATTTTGATCAGTTTATAACCTTGTTGAATAAATGGAAAGCTAACTGGGTTCATAAAGGATATCCATGGTTAAGAAGAAAAAAAAATACCAAAACGACCCCAGTGTCGGCAGTACTCCCTCCATCTGATTTACTTTTTCTATTGAGAGGACAATTGCAATGATCCGTGAGGGTCCGTTCAATGAAGGTTTTAACTAATCAATGGCACAATTACGGGTCGGTCCACTTGGCGATCTCTGACCATCTTTGGGTGTTCGAAATCGTGTCTGGACTTAAAAGTGTTAAACGCAGGAACAGTGAACAGGCAGAAAGAGCAGGAGGAAGAATTTCAGAAAAGAGAGAAAAGGGGGCAATGATTACTTTAATCTCGTCTTTACTTACGTTATTTTTAATATGCGAGACGTGGCAATTTCACCAAAGTATAACTTTGAAAAACTGCTGAGAAAATTAACTATTTCGGATTTTTGTTGATTGAAAACTTACAGGGTATGATGTATAGTGTTATTAATGGAAAATCCCCCAAAATGCCTTGACGAATGAACTATCGGTACCATAAAAGCATGTGCCCACTCCAAGAAAGATGTATGACGGTGAAATTCATTCAGGTGAATAAAGTAAAGTTAAGTTATCTGACATGAATAGTATTTCTTTACACACTACCTCATAAGCTCACATTTTTTTTATCGTACCCGGTAAAAATAAAGTCTGACGGTGATGAATTTGACAACGGTCACGCAATTGCAGAATACAGTACTCCAACACCCAACAACAATTGCTGAATAACCTTAATTTTATAATGTACAATTAAGAAGAGCTAACATACAAATAACAAAACATCTAACATTAGCTATTCTCTTGGTTATGCTATTTCAAACCTCAAATATTGCGTGATGCCAACAGTATTGAAATGCGTCCTTGTGTACGATAGGAATATGCATATGCGTTTGTATGCAAATTTGCTACAATGTGTCACCAACCTTCACAGCATCAGGAATATCCATTTTCAGATCGTTTACTTAATTTTAGCTTCATTTAAAGTCGCTTTCATCCTTTCTTCTACGTTTCGAATACACCACGTACCGAAACTACAAAGAAAAATCAGGCGGCTCATTTCTCTACAAATTTGACTTATGCAAATTTGTGACATTTTGCCACTGGTGGTCACGAAACTTTTTATTTTGCAAAGGCAAATCTGGGGTACCCAGATTTTTTATTTCATATTCTGTTAATATAAGAGCTGTGCTTTGTCCTAGTATACATTTTGGCTAGGTATCACACATACCAAGGTGAGTTTTTTGCCTCTGAAGTTGCTCATTTTTTAGCCATTTTAAAAAGTGCGCTTCGTGGTAGTGTTTAAGAAACCGTAAATAATTCCAAATCCTGTTTATGATTTAAAACATACCATGGATAGCAAGAAAAGATAGAATTCGTTTAAAAGAAAATATTTCTGTTTTATAGGTTTGAATCTTGCCTCGGTACAGACGGGATAAAGTAGGTCATTTTTACTCTAATTTTTGCATAATTAATTAGGTAAAAACCGCTATTTTCCTTTTTCCTCATTTTCTCGAAAACTATAGATTCTTGAAAGTTGAAAATATTTTTTTCTAAGATAGTTCCCCAAAGGGGTTTTTCTGACAAATTATCAGAATTTTCGATTTTTTTAGCCTGGCCAGCGATTCTCGATATTTACAGTCATGGGCTCTTAATAGAGTGGTAAAAGGGACGAGGTGCCGAAGACAGGCAATAACTCCAATAATTCTAATTTTTTAAGTGCTGCATTGTCAATGTGGTATTTCCAGCTCAAATGACTATCCAGTAAGACACCTAGATATTTTACATGATCCTTACACTCAAGGGTCAATCTTACGTTGGCGAGTACGAAAGATAACAAAGTCTGATTTTAGCATTTAATGTTAGCTTATTTGCATTGAGCCAATCCGAGACTCTGACCAGTTCGTTATTGACCGTTTTTTCAAGCGATTTATAATTTTTTTCGGCATACTACAAAATTGTGTCATCTGCAAAAAGTTAAAACGAAAATTTCGCTGAAGAATTATGAAAATCATTAATATAAATTAGGAATAACAAAGGACCAAGACAGAGCCTTGTGGGACACCACATGAGATCTTATTAATGGTTGATAAATTAGAATCTATTTCAGTCACTTGTGAAAGGCCAAGAAGGTACGAAGAAAACCAGTCGTTAGTGATGCAACCATCCAGGAGCCGAGATTTTGTTGACCAAATTATTGACTGACACTTTTATATATTGTCTGAAATTCGCTTGCCACAGCCCTTCGTCAGGGTGAACAGAGGAACAGAGGATTGTGGGTAGTGCGGTTTATTTTTCGAAAGGTAGAGCAACGCCATTGGTGGGAACATGATATCGAGGGTAAAAACTGGAGAAATGAGTTTAGTGATAAGCACCTATTAATTCCGTGTTGAAGTCACCGACGATAGATTCCTTGTAAGGACGAAAATATGAATTTGTATGATAAGATTTACGGTCTCTTTTAGGAAACAAGAACAGGCGTTACTCCTCAACAGAAAACGTCTATTCGCGCTCTTTGTTTGCTTAATACATTGCTGATTTAGCGAGTTATTGTCAGTTACTGCTTCCAAGGTTTCGGTGAAGCCTGAAGAAAATACACAAGTAGCAAATCAAAGAAAACACCACATAAAGGTAAGAAGTTTTAATTGAGAAATAAAGAGCATTTTTGTTTCCTCGAACATATTATAATTTTGCAAACAATCTTTTATCTTTTCGACCTTGACCCTTTTGCCGTTTGCCTGCCTTGCATTCAGTTTGCGCCGGCAGCATGAAGCCTGAGCTTGGGTTGCCTGTGGTGAGAAACCTTCCACCTTCGTCATGCCTGTCTCGTCAATTTTCAGTTTTGGTCATTTTGCAAGTTTCACTAAAAAATACTCTGGGTGCGTTCGATTGGGAAATCCGGATTTAGATTTTCAAAATCCGGATTTCGGATTTCCAATCGAACGCGAAATCCAAAAACGGATTTCAACGCTGAGATATCTGTTTTTGGATTTTCAGTTTTACCGTTCGATTGGGAAATCCGCAAAAGGATTTTGAAAAACTGTTCTTAAGAACAGCGATCTTGCACGCGCACGCATAATTAGCAAAAAGAAGACCGCTGTTCACGAGAACAGTTTTGCAAATCCTTTTTCGGATTTCCCAATCGAACGGTAAAAAGGAAATCCAAAAAATCCGGATTTGGATTTCTTAATTGAAATCCACCCTGAGGACGGATTTCTCGAAGGTGAAATCCGTTTTCGGATTTCGCGTTCGATTTGGAAATCCGGATTTAGATTTTGAAAATCTAAATCCGGATTTCCCAAAATTAAAGCCCTTCCTTTTACAGTCTTGTACCCAGTTCCCTCCACTGGCCCCCACCTTGCGTGGAACTGGGTATTAGATCCGGGCAATATGGCGGCTTGCTGAGGAAAACGGAAACGAACAGTTTACCGGCATGATTCCTCTCACCTTAATCAACTTAAGACGAAGGATGTTGTACATGAAACATAAACTTTACAGGCTTGATAACGTGTGGCGGATTATAATTATCGCTTTGCTTCTAATGTTTTTGTGGATTTGGGGTAAGGTTGTTGAAATAAGCTTATTGAACTTTAGCCTGTCAGAGGCTTGGTTTGTTTTATTGAAACAGTGATTATAAGCACTGTTAAAACTTCATCCTCGGTGTAAGAACCTGTCAAACTCACGGTTGACGTAAAACAAAGAAAACAAAGAAGTCATCACAATAGAACGTAGGAAAACAAAAGGTGCGAAACAAAGAAAACGTTCACAGGTTATTACACCGAGGAAAACCCGTTAAAACTAAGTATTTTCAAATGAGAAAAAAGGTAGCTGTGTTTTACACTTGTGGAAACATATGGTTTAAGCAAATAATAAACCTCTTTAGCTAGTATGTTATGTTTTCCCAATACAGGTCATGTGATTTATAATCCTCTACAGTGTTTAGGGAACCATTTTTTTCTAATTTTGTCTTATTCACGTGCATATCTATGCATGATTAGTAAAATCCAACTAGTGGTCTATTATCAATGCTGCATTCTGATTGGTTGAGCTACTACTAGGCTATATGTTATAGCCCACTAGTAGCGAAAAGCGTGGGCTTTTTGGCGGCAAAAAAGGCTTTAACTAGCTAAACTTTTCTTATTCTCGATATTTTTGACCAACTAGTTGGATTTTACTAAAACAATGATTATTCCTCTCGCCCTCATGGCCTCTGAGTCAATAGCATATTCAGCCTTCGGCCTCATGGGCTATTGACTCAGAGCCCATTTGGGTGTGAGGAATAATAATTGTTAAATAGACATTGGGTCAAGTTCCCCAGGGACGTCTATTGGGAAAACTAAACATCCAAGCTAAAGAGGTTTATTTGATACATCAATCTTGCCTTTTGTCCGCAGTGTGGAATTCATCCCGGATGGAGAGAAGAGCTCCTTATGTGATTCCTAAATCAATACAACAGCATTTAACACATTACTGCAACTTTCCAGTGCGGACATCAGGTGCAGAGGGATCATTAAGCTTAGAAGAACTGGAGCATTCGAAGCGTTTTAGATTGGAAATGGTCCATGTGCTAATTCGCCATGGAGACAGGTCTCCAGCCATGGATATAGCCAACATGGATCACAAAAATTATGACTATGATTGTACATTTAAGACAGCAGATCATGATCACAAACAAATGTTTGAAGAGTTCAAGCAAACATCGATGTATTTTAAACTTCGCGAGTTTGTCAAGGGTGTGAGAACTAGTCAATCTCTTGTCCCATCAGGGAAAAAATGTGAAATTGGACAGCTGACTCAGAGAGGTTTTCTTCAACACTTTGAAATTGGAAAACACATGCGAGAAGTGTATCATGACTTATTAGGTGA
The DNA here is from genome assembly GCA_038088405.1 of Porites divaricata. NCBI lineage: Eukaryota > Metazoa > Cnidaria > Anthozoa > Scleractinia > Poritidae > Porites > Porites divaricata. Next base: position 5,978,100 of record JBBMOI010000008.1, read on the forward strand.
TGATATTACAGGTGGCAATCTTCTTTTGCGATCAACAGAAAGGACAAGATGCATTCAAAGTGCTGCAGCTTTTCTTTTTGGACTTTTAACAAAAGACACTATAATGAGAGGTAACCACAAAATAGTACAACCTCTGGAAATATGAAATCTGGAGTCTGCTCACTCTCTGTTTTGCAGTGCCCCATCCCCATATCAAAACCTCCTTTGCCATCCCAAGGCCTCATTATTCTGTGTTTCGTCTCAGATATGTGACTGAAATGCATTTACCCAGAAGGCCTGGAAAGACACTGTATCAGGCAGGTAGCCCAACTGTTGTTTTCAGGCAACTAGAAAATCCTTTTTTTTTTGTTACAAATCATATGCTGGGTATCCTAGATTTTTCAGATTCAGAGCACTGGGTTCCCTTAATAATGATAAAATTAGTTGTTGATGGTGATGAAAGATGCATATAAATGGCACCAGAAACAACTGTATGTGTGTATATGAGCAGTAACTATATAATAGAATTGGAAAAAAAACCTTTTTACATTTTTGAGGAAATGTGGGGCTAAATTCAAAACTAAAACATAGAAGAACTTAAGAGATTATTTCTTGCCCTCAAAAGCTGCAATCAAGCTTGAAGGTGTGGATGGGGATGGCAAGGGAGGTCTCTTCCCCTTTCTATCCCTCACCCCACCCCCCAGTGTCCAGAGTGTTGGCTTCTAGGCATATTGTAGGCACGGATCCACACTGGTTTCTGCTGTTTTATGGAAATTGGTCAGGGTTTTCATGATAAATTTTAATATAAAAAAAACTATCCAAGTTGAAATTGAGAGATGAAATAATCCACCGATTTGCAAGGCTTTATCTGAGGAGAATAGACTGATTGGCCATTATCCTGTCAGAATGATTCAGAAACCCCAGAAATTTCCTGTCAGCATTTATCCCAGATCCCCACCTGTATTGGTAAATGATTGCTTTAACCCTTTAAGTCCCAGTAGTGTCCAAGATCAATTTTCTCCTTACAGTTATCCATACACTGTAAAGAGATAAGTTATGAGAATCAATAAAATGATCATCCAAGAGAAAATACTTTGGTCTTTGAACAAATTCTCTCAACTAATTCTTAAGGAAATGTATGGATATAAGTTTGGAGAATTTGTATGTGGATACTGGGGCTTAAAGGGTTAAACCGTGAAGTGATTATAACCAACCTCCCTTGTTTTAAGCTAGTTTTTCCTTCCATAAAGGTTAAAATTCTAAGATTTGACCCTTGACAGTTCTGGTTTCTTTGTCATATAGAGGGAATAGCCATTAACCTGACTTCAGATATTTGGTTGCGAGAGGATGACCATGGTGTACCCTACAAGTGTCCATCATTTTACCAACGTTGGGCAGAATATAAACAGAGCCAAGAATATATCACAGGGGCAGCAGAAATGGAGCCATTCATGCAGAAGTATTCTCAAATATTAGGAACTTCAAGATCATCTATAACAACTGTGATATAGTATGTAAATTGTGTTACTTTGTGTTGTTCATAGCAACATCTTTGCCCTTTTCCATCTTCCCAAATGTCACTGCCAAGATACTCTTCAACATTTTATATAAGTAACAGAATCTCTCCTAAAATGACCAATTCCCTATTATTGTTCCTTTTTGTAATAAAAATATTTAAAACAGTAATACGCCTCTCATTATTGATTAAAACCAAAAGTGTGATCCTTATAGCCAGTGACTTTTTCTGGTACATTGTTCAAAATTTAGCATCGTGATAATACAGTACCGGTGAATGGAACTTTCTACTGACTTGCTTTTTTTTTTTTTACTTTCCCTTCAGTTGAATTTTCTATTAATTTATTGCCAATTAGTTTTACTCAAACAATTTTTTTGTTTCCCTTGGGAGTTAGAATTAATGGGGTCTGCCATTAGTTTTGCAATTATTGATCTGGAAGAGCGTGCAAAAGTTAAATATTGTAAATCAAAATTTCCTTAAGTGTATGTTAATAAAAAATTGACACCAAAACAATAGTTACTATTCAATAATAATATATATTTGGTTAATTTTAATTTATTTTTATTACATATTTATCGCATATTTAACTATTTCATTCCTCCAGCCTGACTGATGCAATTTTTACTCGATACTGCTACAAACACCCCCTCCCCTGTGGACCAGGGGGTTGTGTGACACAGGAGATGGCAGCCGACGGAATCAACTTTGCAAGTTGGGCATTTGCTGAGAATTACACTGCAATAGCTGATGTTGCCACCCATCCCATGTTGATTCAGATGGCAAAGAGGATGATTGACAAGTCTGGTGATAAAACCAAACTCAAGTTTATACTTTATAGTGCCCATGACAGTACTGTGACACCGCTGCTACTAAATCTGGGTGTTTATGATCGAAATAAGTGGACTCCTTATGCTACCAGAGTAGTTATTGAACTCTGGAGAGACACAACATCATCAGCGTCATCAGAAGATTCTATAGAACCCTTGTACTTTAGAGTTTTGGTTAATGGCAAAGCTGTCACTAATAAGATGAAGTTCTGTGGAAAAGCTTTGTTTAAGGGTGAACTTTGTCCTGTTAGGGAACTGATTACTTGGCTCTCGGCAGGTAAAGGGGCGGAAGGAATGGATGATAATTATCAGTCACTTTGTAAAACATGAAACGGAGAGTCTTTCTAGGTGACTTCATTGTAACAATATTTCCTTATGTAGCTAGAAAAATGCTGACAGTATTTGTTTATTATACTGGTTATTCAAGAATGATGAGACCAAAGAAAGGATTTAATTGGAGGGTTTTGTCAGTCTTACACTAGTGGCAGCATATATTACTTTTCAATAAACGTTGTTGGAAAGTAATAAGGGAAATTTCATGAAAAAATTAATTTCCAAGTCAGCCACGATGCATGAATCTTCCGTCATAAAATGAAAAGATAAAAGGTTTGTGAGGTTTAAACCGTTATGATTAGGGGATTTACAACTGCAACAACCTTGTGGTTTTGTCGCACAGACCTTAGTTCTTAAAATCCAACAATGATATTTGAAATGGCTGTATATTTTGATTATAGTCCACGTGCGGTTATTGGTATTTGACGGACGTATGCCGTAAACGAGACTCAAATCTCTCTAATACCTTTTTCGCGAAATTCGACGGCCAAACAGCCAGTATTTTGGCGAAAATCCGTTGCTGCTCTACTAGACACAAGCCAGTTCCTCCAGGTATCTAGACTTTTCTCAAAGTCGATCCTTCGCTTCTCATTTCTTGCTCCGGTAGTAGCTAGGCCCCAGCGGTTGCTTTTGCCGTAGAAAACATAAAAAATCTCCCGCCCGCGCTCGAGAAAAATCTAGATTTAAAGGTAGGTCCACCACGTCTCTTGCATGCTGTATCAACCATCCAGGAGCCCAGATTTTTTTGACCAAATTATTGACAAACACCTTCCCTTCATCAGGGTGAACCAGTGGATTGTGGGTAGTGCCGTTTATTTTTCGAAAGGTAGAGCAATGCCATTGGTGGGAACATGGTATCCAGGGTAAAAACTGGAGAAATTAGTTGAATGATAAGCGCCCATTAATTCCCTGGGGCGTAGCTACCTGTACGCACAGTCCGCACGTGCGTACCTGAAAAAGTCGTGCACAAAAAAGATATATAATGAATAAATCTAAAACAAAAGCAAAATGTCTAACTATTTTAAGAGCACAGTTCTCTTCAATTCATTTAACTCTGGTTGTTTCTTTGAAATATATTTTTTCTCTAAAACAACGGACTCCTTTTTACTCTCCACCCAAATGTCGGTTTCCAGATAAATGCATTAATGGACCGAATCTTGAATAACATATATATCTAGTGAAAAGATGGCAGGCGTTTTTACTGAAAACGTGTTCGGATTCCTAACCGTGTACTCTCATCGATAAATCCTGGGAGCAACGACGAAGGCGACGGCAATAAGCCTAATAAGTAAATGAAAAACGACAAATTTTGCACGTCCAGCGCGCTTTTCTTTACAGCCTGCAGGAACACCACCGTAAATTTCCTTTTCGACGTTGTTTGGAGGGCGTAGACACAGGGACAAAGTCCGAACTTGGGTGCGGTCCTCAAGACTCCCTAGGGAAGTTCACCAATATTTTCCATTTTAAGGAAATAAACGCGAAAAAGTTAAAAAAAAAAAAAAAACGCGCATTCATTTTGATAGCTAAGGACGTTTTCGTTGTCCTTGCTGTCGTCGGGGGCGGTGTGCAAAGCGATTTGGAGAATTGTGTGTACCTCTGAAAAAATAATGGCTGCGCCCCTGACTGTCTATCACTATTCTTTCTATAGTTTGAGGAAGGCTAAATTTCTACAAATAACCTTTACGAAATAACATTCACTTGTTACGTGTAATAAGTACTTTATATTGACTATAATAAAAATACAAAGTTGAAGGAACAAGAACTCATTTTTATATACCCGGGTATCTCTTAACCTTTTCTTCCTTATTTTTTTTTCGTGTTGTCTCTTTCTCTGTAAATTATCTTTTTCTACTTCCTGGAAATATATACTGAAAAGTTTGAGAACAAAATAATTCAGGATGAGTGTTTTTGTTTTTATTTTTGTTTCTTTTTAGTTCTGTGGAGTTTAAGCAACAACCACGGCGAAGGCTAAAAAACGTCACTAAAAATGTTAATTTGCGCTGACTCACACTTAATCGCGCTTATCCCATCTCGTTTAATCCGCCCTCGACAAAACGTGATATTAAGCCGTTTCACCTTGTCGTCGGCACATGTATGTACAAAAAGGCGTGATGCACGTGAAAAGTTGTTGTTTTGCCAGTCTTAACCTATTGCTATAAAAGGGAACCCGGCTTTACGTCTATAGAAAGAGGGTATTGGCCATAACGTTCTGCTCTACGGGCTGTGTTTTCTGTGTACCATGGGACATTTAATGTTTGTTTACAGAATTTAATGTGAACTTGCTCAATTGTACTTTTATCAAATTTATCGTTTAAGTGTGAAGACAATTTTGGTAGCCTTTTTGTAGTGATGGATAGTGATGCGGAGTGGACAGTGATGGACAGAGACGTGTAGTGATGGACAGTGGTGTGAAGTGATGGATAGTGATGGACAGTGATGTGAAAGTGATGGATAGTTATGGACAATGATGTGAAAGTGATGGATAGTGATGGACAGTGACGTGTAGTGATGTGTAGTGAGGGATAGTGATGGTAGTGATGTGAAGTGATGGGAAGTAATGGGGTGTGATGTGTACGTAGTGATGGGTAGTGATGGATAGTGATGGCTAGTTATGTGTAGTGATGTGATGGGTAGTGATGGATAGTAGACTGCGAACAGTCTCTTATTTTTCTTTGCAAAGTTACTGCACGAGAAACGCGAGCGGCGACCCGCGATAAACGAGGGCGTAAGCCCAAGAAGCAAAAATAGTCCTAATCCCTTATTGTATCATAACGTCGTAGTTTGAAATCGCGCTTGTTGAGATAAGAACTAGACGGATTTTAAGAGAAAATGCGGACTGCTAGCAGTCGAGATGGATAGTGATAGACAGTGATGTGTAGTGATGGACAGTGATGTGTAGTGATGGATAGTGCTGTGAAGTGATGGATAGTGATGGACAGTGATGTGTAGTGATGGACAGTGATGTGTAGTGATGGATAGTGCTGTGAAGTGATGGATAGTGATGGACAGTGATGTGTAGTGATGGACAGTGATGTGTAGTGATGGACAGTGATGTGTAGTGATGGACAGTGATGTGTAGTGATGGATAGTGCTGTGAAGTGATGGATAGTGATGGACAGTGATGTGTAGTGATGGACAGTGATGTGTAGTGATGTACAGTGATGTGTAGTGATGGACAGTGATGTATAGTGATGTGTAGTGATGGACAGTGATGTGTAGTGATGGACAGTTATGGATAGTAATGTGTAGTGGTGTGTAGTGATGGGTTTAGTTATGTTTAGTTATGTTGAGTGACACATAGTTACATGTTACATGAAGATATTTTAGTTGGATTTCTTATATTGGCCGTATGTATGAACACGGAATTACTACCGGGTGCCCTGCTGAGGAAAAAGGAAAAGAAAAGTTTACCGGCATGATTCCTCTCACCTTAATCAACTTAAGACGAAGGATTTTGTACATGAAACATAAACTTTACAGGCTTGATAACGTGTGGTGGATTATAATTATCGCTTTGCTTCTAATGTGTTTGTGGATTTGGGGTAAGGTTGTTGAAATAAGCTTATTGAACTTTAGCCTGTCAGAGGCTTGGCTTGTTTTATTGAAACAGTGATTATAAGCACTGTTAAAACGTCATCCTCGGTGTAAGAACCTGTCAAACTCACGGTTGACGTAAAACAAAGAAAACAAAGAGGTCGACATCACAATAGAACGTAGGAAAACAAAAGGTGCGAAACAAAGAAAAAGTTCACAGGCTCTTACAACGAGGAAAACCCGTTAAAACTAAGTATTTTCAAATGAGAAAAAAGGTAGCTGTGTTTTATACTTGTGGAAACATATGGTTTAAGCAAATTATAAGGCCGTCAACCCCCCATGTCTCCAAATATTGAGAATTGATGGGGAAGGGATGATAGATGATGTCGTAATGCACGGCACATGATGTCATTTGTGACAAAAATACCCGCCAAAAAGATGTTGGAATTGTAACATTTGACCTAATTGGTTTACTTCCCACGGTACCAATCACATTTATTGCTTATAATTACAACAGCATACCGGAGTTTGTGAGAAAACATCAATGTTAACAGTAAAATTGCTCAAATATAGCAAAATATGTGAAATCACGGCATGGTCAGAAAGTCGAATCTGCAAGAAATGGCAAACTTCAGCGATTATCCAGGAGATTTCCGACTCTAATCTTAAGACCAGGAGAAATGGTTCAAAATCTGGAGTCTCCCGCAAGGGTTGACAGCCCTGTCTTTAGCTAGTATACATGTTATGTTTTCCCAAAACAGCTAGGTCATGTGATTTATAAATACTCTACTGTGTGTAGGGAACCGTTTTTTTCTAATTTTGTCTTATTCACGTGCATATATCTATGCATGAATAGACAATGGGTCAAGTTCCCCTGGGACCTCTATAATTCGGAAAACATTCAAGCTAAAGAGGTTTATTTAATAAATCGATCTCGCCTTTTATCCACAGTGTGGAATTCATCCCGGATGGAGAGAAGAGCACCTTATGTGATTCCTAAAGGTAGCTGTGTTTTATGCTTGTGGAAACATATGGTTTAAGCAAATGATAAACCTCTTTAGCTTGTATGTTATGTTTTCCCAATACAGGTCATGTGATTTATAATCCTCTACAGTGTTTAGGGAACCATTTTTTTCTAATTTCGTCTTATTCACGTGCATATCTATGCATGAATAGACAATGAGTCAAGTTCCCCTGAAACCTCTATTCGCGAAACAAAACATGCAAGCTAAAGAGGTTTATTTAATACATCAATCTCGCCTTTTGTCCGCAGTGTGGAATTCATCCCGGATGGAGAGAAGAGCTCCTTATGTGATTCCTAAATCAATACAACAGCATTTAACACATTACTGCAACTTTCCAGTGCGGACATCAGGTGCAGAGGGATCATTAAGCTTAGAAGAACTGGAGCATTCGAAACGTTTTAGGTTAGAAATGGTCCATGTGCTAATTCGCCATGGAGATAGGACTCCAGCTATAGATATAGCCAACATGGATCACAAAAATTATGACTATGATTGTACATTTAAGACAGCAGACCATGATCACAAACAACTGTTTGAAGAGTTCAAGCAAACATCGATGTATTTTAAACTTCGCGAGTTTGTCAAGGGTGTGAGAACAAGTCAATCTCTGGTCCCATCAGGGAAAAAATGTAAAATTGGACAGCTGACTCAGAGAGGCTTTCTTCAGCACTTTGAAATTGGAAAACACATGCGGGAAGTATATAATGACTTGTTAGGTGATGATATTACAGGTGGCAATCTTCTTTTGCGATCGACAGAAACGACAAGATGCATTCAAAGTGCTGCAGCTTTCCTTTTTGGACTTTTAACAAAAGACACTATAATGAGAGGTAACCACAAAATAATACAACCTCTGCAAATATAAAATCTGGAGACGCCCTGTTTTGCGGTGCCCCATCCTCACAGAGCGATTTTTGTATGACCTTGAAATGAAAATATGCAAACAAAACAGAAACAACAAACAAACAGAAATATAGTGATTTGATTGGTTTATCGAACGGATACAAACACACGTGGTTTTTGGTTGGTAAAGTGAATTCTCGTCTCGTTTTCATCCCACCAACATTTTAGTGCTTTCACTTCCATTCACTGAGCATCACTTTTCGCTACCTTCACATGCAGGAAACACATTTTTGATATGTTTCATGTTTTATCAGTGGTTATTCGGGGTAGAAACTCATAAAAAATGCGATGGGATGCAATGAGACAAGAATAATTTCATTCCCATTTCTTTCTTGATCTTCAGAAGTCCCGGCTACCTGGGTAGTAAAATTTCTTCTGCAATGGGCTATTGCATTTAATATCCGTCCCCCCCCCCCCCCCGGTTGAGGACTTACCTTTTCTTCTTACCCCTGAAGATTGGCTAAAATTGCATTCACCCCTGAAGACTGCCATAAAATATGGGGTTACCCTTGAAGAATTTGCATCCTTAGGACCCCTGAAGAATATGGGTTTACCGCTGAAGAATTTCGTGAAAATTAAGGGTTCACCCCAAAGAATTCCATATTGTTTCACTCTATCCTTAAAGAAATCCTCAAATTTTTTAACTTACCCCTGGAGAATTTCATGGTTCCTCAACCGGGGGGGGGGGGGGCGCAGATTTTAAATGCAATAACCCAATCATGACGATGTTCATGAAACCTAGCGTTTGGCATGTTTTAGTGAAATTTTTGGTCCTTAAATAAGAATAGACCTGATGAAACTGACAAAATGTGTTGACAAATAAACAGGCGGAAAGGAACCTTGTGTTCAGGAGGTGTGACAGGAATTTCACGCCTTTTACCATTCATTAATTAAGGAATCCCGCCGGTGATGAAAAACATGCCAGACACATTTAGCATCAATTACACGTGTTTACAAATATCTCCTTTTGAAACAGTGATCTCATGAAAAAATAGGGGACTGTGAACAGTCTACATAATGTTTGCATTGGAGTAAGCACAAAAATGTACAACAATCAATGTTTTAGAGTTTGCAACCCATCTGTTTAAGCTTATAAGCTTACATAAAAACAAGACAGATGTAATTTGCAAATTTGATGGCGAAGAAGCTAAAAGTTTAGGTGAATAATAAGCTTGACAAAAGTTTACACTGTTGTAATAAAATTCTACCATATTTTCACAAATGATTTAGTCTTCACTTTCTTTTTCTTAAAGTACCAAAACCACTTTGACATGAAGAATTCCCCGTTTAAAAATTCCCGGGGGGAGGGGGGTCATCAAAGATCCCCTTGGAATGGGAAATCTTGGGGGTGAGGGGGTGCAAATCAAAGAGTCTTTCGTTGGAGGGGTATAGATATTTTCCGGAACTACACAATTCAAAACTAAAGCATAGAAGAGCTTAAGAGATTATTTCTTGCCCTCAAAAGCTGCAATCAAGCTTGAAGGTGTGGATGGGGATGGCAAGGGAGGCCTCTTCCCCTTTCTATCCCTCACCCCACCCCCCAGTGTCCAGAGTGTTGGCTTCTAGGCATATTGTAGGCACGGATCCACACTGGTTTCTGCTGTTTTATGGAAATTGGTCAGAGTTTTCATGAGAAATATATTTTTAATATAAAAAAACTCTCCAAGTTGAAATTGAGAGATGAAATAATCCACCGATTTGCAAGGCTTTATCTGAGGAGAATGGAATTGGCCAATATCCAGTGTCTAAATGATTCAGAAACCCCAGAAATTTCCTGGGAGAGCATGCCCCCAAAGCCCCCTAGAACCTTGCGCCTTTGGTGCCCGTTCAGGAAATCAGTCAGTATTTATCCCAGATCCATGCCTGTATTGGTAAATGATTGTAAAAATATACAGTGAAATGATTATAACCAACCTCTCTTGTTTAAGGTAGTTTTTCCTTCCATAAAGGTTAAAATTCTAAGGTTTTGTCTGTTGACAATTCTGGTTTCTTTATGATGTAGAGGGAATAGCCATTAACCTGACTTCAGATATTTGGATGAGAGAGGATGACCATGGTGTTCCCTACAAGTGTCCGTCATTTCACCAACTTTGGGCAGCATATAAACAGAGACAAGAATATATCACAGGGGTGGCAAAAATGGAGCCATTCATGCAGAAGTATTCTCAAATACTAGGGACTTCAAGATCATCTATAACAACCGTAATATTGTACGTAAATTGTGTTACTTTGTGTTGTTCATAGCAGCACCTTTGCCCTTTCCATCTTCCCAAATGTCACTGCCACGGAGATACTCTTCAACATTTATTATAAGTGACAGAATCTCTCCTAAAATGGCAAACTCCCTTAAATGGTTCCTTTTTGCAATAAAAGTATTTAAAACAGGAATACACTCCTCATTATTGAATAAAACCAAAAATGTGATCCTTACAGGCAGTGACTGTTTCTGGTTCAAAATTTAGCGTCACAATAATACAGTTACTGGACCACTAGAAACACAGGTGAATGGAACTTGACCTCTACTGACGTTTTTTTTTACTTTCCCTTCAGTTGAATTTTCTATGAATTTCAGCCAATAAATTTAACTCAAACAATTTTTTTGTTTCACTTGGGAGTTAGAACTTATGGGGTCTGCTATTAGTTTTGCAATATTATTGATTTGCAAGGTTGTGTAAAAGTTAAATAGAATTAATATTCTAAATTAAAATTTCCGTAAGTGTATGTTAACAATTTAATAGTTAATTTTATTTCTATTTTATTTTTATTACGTATTTAATTTAATCATTTTATTCCTCCAGCTTGACTGATGCAATTTTGACTCGATACTGCTACAAACATCCCCTCCCCTGTGGACCTGGGGGCTGTGTGACACAGGAGATGGCAGCTGACGGAATCAACTTTGCAAGTTGGGCATCCACTGAGGATCTCACTGCAATAGCTGATGTTGCCTCCCACCCCATGTTGATACAGATGACAAAGAGGATGATTGACAAGTCTCATGATAAAACCAGACTCAAGTTTATACTTTACAGTGGCCATGACAGTACTGTGATACCACTGCTACTAAATCTGGGTATTCATGATCGGAATAAGTTGACTTCTTATGCTACCAGAGTGGTAATTGAACTCTGGAGAGACACAACATCATCAGCGTCATCAGAAGATTCTATAGAACCCTTGTACTTTAGAGTTTTGGTTAATGGCAAAGCTGTCACTAGTAAGATGAAGTTCTGTGGAGAAGCTTTGTTTAAGGGTGAACTTTGTCCTGTTAGGGAACTGATTACTTGGCTCTCAGCAGGTAAAGGGGCGGAAGGAATGGATGATAATTATCACTCACTTTGTAATACATGAAAAGGAGTCTTTCTCATGGGAACAAAATTTCCTCATGTAGCTAGAAAAATACAGATAGTATTGGTTTTTTGTGCTGGTTATTCAAGAATGATGAGACCAAAGAAATGATTTAATTGGAGGGTTTTGTCGGTCTTACACTAGTGACGGCATATATTACTCTTCAATAAACGTTGTTGGAAAGCAATGAGGGAAATTTCATGAAAACATTAATTTCCAAAGTCAGCCATGAAGCTTGAATCTTCTGTCATAAAATGAAAAGGTAAAACGTTTGTGAGGTGAGGTTTAAACCTTTCTATGGCACTGACAACCATAAAGTTATGATTAGGGGATTTACAGCTGCAACAACCTCATGGTTTTCAGGGGCATGGCCAGTATTTTTTCAGAGGTACGCACAATTCTCCAAATCGCTTTGCACACTTTAAACTTTTTCGTGTTTATTTCCTTAAAATGGCAAATATTGGTGACCTTCCCTAGCGAGTCTTGAGGACCACACCCAAGTTCGGACTTTGTCCCTGTGTTTACGCCCTCCAAACAACGTCGCAAAACAAAATTTACAGTGGTGTCCGTACAGGTTGTAAAGAAAATCGCGTTGGACGTGTAAAATTTGTTGTTTTTCATTTACTTATTGGGTTATTGCCATCACCGTCACCTTTGTCGTTGCTCCCGGATTTATCGATGTGAGTACACGGTTAGAAATCCGAACAAGGTTTCGGTAAAAACGCCTGCCATCTTTTCATCTTTTGGGTGGAGAGGAAAAAGGAAGTCCGTTGTTTTAGAGAAAAAATCATATTTCAAAGAAACAACCAGAGTTAAATGAATCGAAGAGAACTGTGCTCTTAAAATAAATATTTTTAGACATTTTGCTTTTTTTTTTAGAATTAACCTTTTATTTTTTATTCATTATATATCTTTTTTGTGCACGACTTTTTCAGGTACGCACATGTGTGCCATGTGTACAGGTAGATACGCCCCTGGTTTTGTCACACAGGCCTTAGTTCTTAAAATCCGACAATGATATTTGAAATATCTGTGTATTTTGATTATAGTCCGCCCTTTCTTTATAAGCAACAGCTGTTCAAGATGGACGCCTGCCAAACCTAAAATGGATGTTTGAGTTGGTTGCTCCTGTTTTTCAGTCATTTTCTTTGACCCAAAGGCCGACACCTCAGTGCTGGCACTGTAAATTTAGAAATTTGGTATTTATTATATCTTGAAATAAAACCTTTCATGGACTACACTCTAATGTATTTATTGCAAGTCTTTGGCTTATCTTAATACTCAGTCACGTGTATTTTATATTAATTATTGATAGAGATGCATTTTTCACTTCTTCCTATTGACTAATAAGCAAGCTGTTGACTTCCATCAATACAGGTAATACAGACAGCCAGGAATTGTCATTACCTTGTGCAGAAGTTTTTTTAGGCAGGAAACTTATTTTATGGTTGCTAAAATAGTTTCCTTACCAATTTAAGTATTTTGTTGTGTTATCTTTTTATTTATCATGGTGCTAAGTGCAGTGGGCACTTTGACCAGCTGATTGAATTAGAATCTCATTTCCCCAGTTTACTTATAAGTAACCAAGTCTTTGAATGCTTTATTCAAAGGCACACAAACAAACCAGACCAGAAGTAGAATAAGAATAGTCAGCATTTAAGTTAGACAGGACAAGAAAAATAGTTAGAGAGGCACATCAAGGTGTATGTGATGATCTTTTTTTTATTACTAATACTAACTTGGACAATAAATTAATAAAACCTGCAAGAAGGGTCGAGCAAATTTACGTCTATTCTACAGAGAAGATAATTATCCTCTCATTTTCCAACGGGATCTAAACCGCTTAATGCACAGCATCAGTTTGACATTAAGAAAATAAAAAACAGCCACTACTAGAACAGTGCAATATAAAAGTCCATGTAATTAAAGTCAAACCTCTTGAAGTAACCACCCACAATTCCAAGATTTGACCCTTTTAGGCCCTACTATCAAAATTGAAATTCTCATTTTGCTGTCCTATACGTTTCCTATAAAAGTAGTAACGAGTTGTTGTTGAAGTATCAACTCATTGTATCTTGTGTGATTATCGCCTTAATTCTCACCACCAATCTGTTATAAAAAGCATTGATATCACAAGGAGAATTTTGATACTCATCACTCTTAGGGCTAATGGTCATTTGCAGGAGGTGGTACACACTAAGGGACAAGTCATGTATTGGAGAATTTTTTGTGGAAATCTTTGTCTCTGCAACAAGTAACACAAATTCACTGACTTGATTTTTTGCGACTTGCTGCAGTGACAAAATTCTGTTGCAGACACAGATTGTCACAAAAATTCTCTGGTACATATTAAGCGACTTATCATTGCAACATTTTGCTGCAAGTAGTCGCCTGACCTGTGTGCAAGGGGTGATCTGTTGCCACGACGTTTTGCTGCAACTTGTCACCTGGTGTGTACCAACCCCTTACAAGAGGTTAAAAACAATGGAATTTCCAAAACTGTAACTCCAAAAAGTAGTCAGTGTCGCTAACAGGAGATGGTCATTTACAAGAGTTCCCAAAAACATTTTGGCATTTTAAATAGGTGGATGCTTATGGGAGGTCGTCGCACATGGAGGTTTGACTTTTTTACATTTGAAGACATTTTAGTTTAGGCTCCTCTGCTGTCCCCCTTTTAGTATATCCTGTTTCTATTCTCTTATCTTGGAAAAAATCCATGAATAGGTCTTCTGCATTAATTTTAGTTGGTTACCATCAGTTGGTCATGCAACCAATTAACATAAAAACTTGACAATACAGCTAAATGTGAATGACTTTCAGAAATCAATTGGCAAGTTTCCATACATCTGTACTATTCATCATGTCCGAAACATGTGGGAATCTGATTAATTGGTCACGTGACCAATAGCATACAAACTTGACAATACGGCTTTATGTATATATCTTTTGAAAATAAAATGAGCAAGATTCAATAAACCTTTAGTATTCATCATGTTTGAAACGAGTGGGAATCTGGGTATTATTTGCATCCACAAAATTTCTTTCGCTTGTTTGAAGAGATACAAACATGGCAGACTACAAATGGCTTTGTTCCACACTACAATAAAATTTTCAGAAATCCACCAAACCTTCACTATTACAGAATTCCCAAGACCCTAATGCACCAGGCATATCTTCTTCAATCAAATTACCTTGAGGGTCTTTTCCAGGTGGTTTGTTGCTGTCTGTCACATTTTTGTTGTCCTTCCAAATGATTCCTTGAGCCTTTGAACTCATATAATCATGCTAGAACACCACTCATTTAGGACATGGTAAAGTGACAGTCAAGCTATTGACAAATAAAATAATGTTCTTATCATGCAGGTCGCAGTCATCCAAACATTAGATAGTGCTATTCATCAGAAAAATCACTATCCAAAGGAAAAGTGTTGGGGAAACCAATTGCATTATCCATGGGTAGAGATTTATCCAGTGTATAGTGCTATCCACCTTGAACAACTGAGGCCTGATTTTTTGACTATGTCTTGGTTTATGTTGTTTTCTTTAAGCAAGCCCAACTATTACAACTCTCATGCAGAAAGAAGAAAAAGAAGTTGTTGAAATGGTGGATAGTGCTATCCACTGGATAATCACTATCCAACGGATAAGCATCAAGGAATAATTATTATTGTCATCATTGCATTATCCACTGGATAGAGATTTACCCACTGGACAACACTATCCACCTTCAAACAACTAGGCCCAGCAAGATAACCTCTTGGAAAGCCTCTGCATGGGTATCCTGTGCATGTGAGATTGAAAAAAATTCCCCTGACATACAGTTGCATGGAAGTTTGCCATCAAGCTGGATCAGAATACACTGAAGACAGCCAAACTGTTGATTTGTATTTAAATCCAGCCATCTACAGGTTCTGACAAAAGAAATCTAATGTTCAGCCTTGGGCTACTGTTCATGTATTTAAGGATCCCTGTATGAAACCCATAACAATCGCATTGTTTATACAAATAAGATTTAAAAACATACTATGTAAGGGCTAACAAAATAATTATTATTACTATTCAATTTAACTGCACCCAGCATTTCTAATTATTATAATTATTGAATGTTCTAGCTGCCAAACTTGCTCCATCATGAAAGCTTGAGTACACAATATTTGCGAGCAACTTGTCCAACCTTGGTTCACTGAGTTATGTCTGGACATTATCCATGACTCTTAAAGCATTCTGTAAACAAAATGTCCTTGTATTTCTACTCCTAGAATTGATGTTTTGTGACCTAAATGACAGATCTTCTTCACCAAGACTTCATCTAAGTGTTAAACCCCTGCGAGGTTTTTGGACTACTCCCAGTAGATTTGCAGATCAGAATGATGCACCATTTAGCTTTACTCTAGTCCTAACGATTGTCAACTTCAGCACTCTGAAGTTTCAATTTACGACTATTGCTACTTCATCATTCCTCTTCAGGTTCTTGCTCATCTACACAGATGCCACTACTACCATAAGGTGTCCACTGTCAGCTGCACTATCTAAGAGATCTGGAGAAACTCGTGCCAAGTGCTCCTGGGCAAAATCACATGGTGGGAAGATGTGAAGCACATAGCTTGGCTGTGAGGAGAAACAAAGAATGGCACGAACAAGAAAAATCACTTATAAAAGCACCTCCATTTTTGTGCAGTTTGGCCCCAGTGATATAAAAAAGTAAAAATAACAGGTGCATGCATTATACTAGAGCTTATCCTGGTTTCTCTGTGAGAAGGATGCCTTCCCTCTGAATGAACTGAGGACAAGAATATTATTAATTTACTGTACTGACAACTTTGTCGTTATTATCTAGTCACGTCCAATACCGCCGCATTCTTTTAGGACTGTAAGGATCATCAAACAAACCTTATAAATTATACCCTCTCATGCCATGAAAATGTTTCAAGTCCGAGTAACAAAATGTATTTAACAGACTGTGTAGAGTTTGCGATCAGTACAATTAGTACAGATCAACACACCATATATTTATTATACCTTATCACGGCATGAAAATTAGTTCATACAAAAACTGCTATCAAAATTCATGCCCTTAATTTTTTTTTCATCTAACCCTGATATGGTCCTGTACGAATAAAAACAGTGCCCATTGCCTATTCATTTTTCTCGACTGACATAAAGAGAAATAAACTATCTATAAGTTTGCATAAAACATCTTAGTTTATTACCTGAGTACTTCCTGGCCTAGCAACATTGATGATCCCAGCAGCTTGTTTCTGCTGCAAGTAGTTTATAAAACCACTCTTCAATGCACGTGTCTGTGCATGAACATCAAGAGGATCTCTACCACATGGCAGTGCCAGCAACAAACAGTGATCCTTGTCAGACTGTTGAGAGAATCAGTAAATTACAGCATCAAGCTATGTAGTCTGCTTTTTTTTCCATGAAAACTTACAACTACTGATACATATTAAGAAACTATGGCAAAAAACTAACCTCAATAATCTATGGAAAGGAAGCAACTGAATGTTGCATAATTAATGCTTAAATGAAACTCTTTAACTGGTCCCAGGGCTAAATGGAGACTTGACCTGCCCAAAACTTCACTTACTGGTCATGTCGACCAGTCACCCATGCACTCACATTCTTGAAAAACCAGCCAAATCCTCACTATAAATCTTAGATTTTGCCTCTTTGTAAAAATATAGTCACATTCACAAATAGAAAATTACACATATAACTTTTTTTGCCAATATTTTTGACCGGTCAGAAACAAGATTTGACTGAGCAAAATTTTCTTTGGTCCATCATCATGTCTGGCCACTATCCCAAAATAGTTTTGAGCCCTGGCTCCTGGCAGTCAATAAGGCATTTTTCAGAGTCTGTAACAAACTAACACTGCTGCAGCCTGCTGTGTAATACAAACACTGAGTGCTGCCCCAAAAGCGAGTCAGAATAGACTGTCTAGACAGGTTAGTACCTACCTGCATTCTCCGAATGACCCCTTCCAGCTGAGATGGCTCCAGTCTCATTCTCTGGGCGATCCGGATTGGTGGCGGAACACTTCCTATCCCATTAGCAGGTGCCTGGGGTAACGAAACCTCAGCCAAGTGACCATTACCAGCCAGGTAATGCATCTGGACTGCAGCAGAATCATTCTTTAGGGCTAGCAAGCCCTGCCATACTACTGGATACCGCCTCAGCAGGTCTAGGAGGGTATCTGTGTTGGATGGTTGTGGGATGGGTGGCGTGCTGTTATACTCTGAGTGTGGTGGAGGAGGAGGAGGTACTGCCCCCTGTGGAGATGCCAAGGCTGGTAAAGGAGCTGGGCCCATGGGAACACTGGGTGAATGAACTGCCAAAGGTGGAGTACCAATGCTTCCTGGAGGAGGACCTGCAACTGCAGGGATTAGAGTTATACCAACTGGTGGGATTGGACTGAGTGTGGCAGGAGAAGCTCCAACAGGAACACCACGGTTTGCGTCATAAACTTGTGACTCGTAATGACCAGGAGCTGGAGCAACATCATAAGGAGGTCGGATTACTTGAGTGCTATGCCCGTCTGATTGAGTAGGAACCACTCTTGGCAGCACATCCACCTGGGGAGGGAAGGCTTCTCCTGCCTCACGGGGAGGGGGAGGAGGTGGAGGAGGAGGGGGTGATTCACTGTTGGATGTGCGTCGTCGTTTCGGTTTTGTAACATCTTTATTCTCCCAGTCTCTTCTTCTCTCATCTCTATGTGGTTTATTACGGGGTGAACGGCTGCCTGCCTCTCGTGACATTTCTCTTGGCTCTTTAGGCAATCGTTCATCGGCAGAATGACGTCTGGGTTTCCCTTTCAGATCAGCTTGATCAAGCCTACTACTCTCAGGTGCAGAATGGATATCTCCTTTTTCAAGTCTCTGTAAGTCAGCATCAGAATGAGATCTCTGTTTATTCCCTGATGCTGGTAAGTCACCCTCACCCTGAATAGCAGCTTCCTCTAATCTAGCAGCTTTTTCTTCTACCTCTCTTTCTTCCTCTTCTTCACTCAATGAGAAAATGCGTTTGTGTCGCTTACGCTTCTCCTTTTTCTCCTTCTTTTTACTGATCTTAGTGGGTGGAGGAGGAGATGCAGGAGCCGGCATTTCATCACTGCGCTCTTGAGTTGGAAGTTCTTCACTCTTAGTACCATTGTTTTCTGAATGTTCCCTGTCCACTTCTTGCTCCCCATCTTTAAGCTTCACTGCAAGCTTAACATCTGTAACTCTTTCTCTCTTCCTCTTGTGATTAAAAGCTCTCTTTTCATTGACATCCTCTCCTGCACTGAGCATCTCCTTCTCCTCTGCTTGCTCATCCTCAGGAGAAGGTGAACGAGGTCTTCTCTTCTTCTTCTCTTTCCTCTTAGCACCTTTCTCATCCTGCCCAACGTCACGGCTAGAGGGCTTACTATGAACTGAGGCTCGGTCTTCATCCTCACTGTAATGCTCACGATCATGTTCGTCAAGAAAATCCCGCGGTCGAGGTTCTTTGCGATCACGGGAATCTTCATACGAACCTGAACTGCTCCTGTCATCCCGCCAGCCATCATGACCCTCAGGAAAATACCTCTCACTGCCACTGTAGCTTGGGTCCTCCCTATCCCGATCACGCCCACCTCTATCATGTCTACCCCGACCTTGTTCTTTCTCTCTTTCTCTCTGCCGACTAAAGTTGTAATCCCGAAGCTCTTGATCATAATCATCAGCTGACTCATACCCTCCGCCCTCATAAGGCCCACGGTAACGGGAAGAACCTCTCTGTTGGTAGCCCTCTCTGCTATCACCGTAATCATACTCTCCCCTGTGCCATGGACGGTGGTTTGACATCTCACGTCTCATGCTGCCACGACCTCCCCTTCCTCTATCCCAGCGGTTATCATAATACCCACCCCCTCGGCCACGTGACCTCGGGGAGGAAGGTTCATATCTCCGGCTGCTACCATCTGAGGAACCAGTGCGCTGTAATGCATCAAAGAATAGTTGCCGGCTGTCACGGCTGACAAATTCAACCTGTGCAAAGAGAAGTAAGGAATGAATGAATGAACTTCACTGAGAATATAATGACAGAAACAGCTGCAAAGTTCTGTTCGATAAACCTTGCAAACTGTTTCAAAATTAAAATGTGTTACGTGGGTAAAAATCAGTATTTAAAGTGGCAATCAATCAAAAGCCACTGATTATGCATCATTATGTGACGAAAGAAGTCCTGAAATATGACATTCAAAATGTTTTAATTACATTGCCGGTGAACTTTTTCCCACTTATTTGAGTTATGTGTGCATGTGTAGCACATCGTTAGAAATAAGAGGCTTCCCGCTAAGAGCTATGCTTGCTTACCCTGACACGCCGTCCAAACATAGTCCTGCCCTTCATCTCTCCCTGTGCAATGCTAGCAGACTCCACACTATCAAAACTGACCAAGGCTTGTTCCCTGGGGCGATTCACCACCACTCTGGTAACACGTCCATATCGTCCAAAATGTCGCTCTATCTGCTGCTCACTCAATCCACCCACCCCTCCGACCCAGATGGTGTTGATGGGTGACACTTTGCCAAAACCAACCTGAACACAAGACATAATATCTTACCAATACAATACAAGACTTCAGGCACCCTCTATAGCCAGACACCCAGGGGCACCCAACGTCAATTTTCGGAAAATATCTGTTCGGAAGACGATTTGAGATCTAGAATTTTCAGAACATTTGTTGTAAAATTTCTTGCTTGCCTGCCTCACCTAGGATTTTCGAATGCCTAAAACATGGTATAATTGTCCATTTTTAACGGATTTTTACCACAAAAAGGTAACCTAGAATTTTTGGGAGCCTTTTTTCCGGCTCAAATTTTTGAAAAGGTATGTTTTGATCCCTAAAATTTTCAGATCACTAGACTTTCAGCTAGGAAATCTGGACAGAAAAAAATTTTTAAGGGATAAAAACATTCCTATATCTACCGTTTAAATACTAAAATACATTCAACAATGCTATGTTTAAGTGGTTTTGAACTATATTCTCAATGGGTACCCCTGGACACCCACAAGAACACTAGGTGTTCACTTTACACAAAGTCATCATTGTCATTTTATTTGATAAAGCAGGTTATGGGGCAGCAAGAAAGCTGTGTGAGCCTGCTACAATACATGCTCACAAATGCACACATGATTAAGGTTTACCACACTCTGAGGGGTTATGGACCCAACTCTTTAAGAACAGAAGTGTGCGTTCTTTCACATTCCACAAGATTGATATCAATACTAGTATTGTGAGAGGTGGCTGGAGGTTATTCATCCTTGCCAGAGAAGACCAGAATGTCTAACCATGTGTGGATGTCAGAACAAAGTCAGCACATTTCTGCCAGTAAATTTTAGACCTTGAATTGAGTTTTAGAATATCATGCCTACCACTCTGGGCCAGGTTCTTCAAAGCAGGGTTAAGTTAACCCAGGGTTAGTGCAAAATTTGATTTCAGATATGAAAGCTGAAAAGGCAAATTCAATTTTATTCTTTTTTCCAACAATTTGATGATTGGATGCTCTAAAAAGAAGAGAGAAAATTATTCGGGAAAATGCTTTTGAACAAAAGTAAAAGAAACCAGGTTAAAATTTAACCCTAGGTTAGCGCTAATCGGCCTTTGAACAGCTGGGCCCTGAAGTCTAGTACCGTGACTAACCTGGTGCTAGAAAATTGTGGTCTTAAATGAAGATGCATACCTTGACTCTGTTGCGTCCCACAAACTCTCTGTCCATTCTCCTTCGAGCCTGAATAGCACTGCTCAGTTCAACAAACTGGATGAATGCATAAGGATTATTACCAGTTTGTTTCTTGATATCAACATCCTGCCATTAAGGAAAGTATGTTATTTCTGAGCCAGAAAACAAATAAGCCTTATAAACAGTGTGATCCCAACCATAATACTAGTACAGTATCAAAAACTCTGACTTTTCAAGCAACTAACAATAAAAAACAATCCATTTTCGCCCTTCATGCTCTTCACGACCCAACAAAAAATAACCACAATAGGAAATTATTCTGTGTTGAAACTACTTTATGGAAACTTACCACAATTTCTCCGTATCGCTCAAAAGCATCCTTAAGATCAGAAAATGTCGTTGTCTTTTCAATATTTCCTACAAAGAGAGTTCTGGTGCAACCTGGATCAAAGTCATCATTGATCATGGACCCTGCATGTGACCGATGACGGTGACGATGGTCACTGGAATCATATCGATCATCTACAGGAAAAAGCCAAAGAACTCTTACCACTGTTATCATCAGGGCTAGAAAAAAAGGGGATTCCAGCTTGTCCTTTGGGCAAGCCACTCTTGCATTTAACATGCCTGGGATCACTTCGTGTTACATGTAGTTTTAGTTAACCTATTAAGCCTCAACATTTACATACAAATTCTCCAAACTGGTCTCTATGCATTTCTATGAAGAATAAGTTGAGAGAATTTGTTAAAAGATCAAAGAATTTTCCCTCAAGTGATTATTTTATTAATTCTCACAACCTATTCTCTTGATTGTGCACTGATATTGTTAGGAGAAAACTGTGCTAAAGATTTCATATGTGGATGACTTGCCTGGCCCCTCCCCCATAAGCAGGGGTTTCATTAAGGTTTTTAACAGGAGGGGGACTGGGTTTAACACCCGGGCAAAGAGTAGAGAGGAGAAGTTGTTACATCACATCGCCATGTTAGCAAAATTTTTGGATGATAACAAACCAAAACGTCACTTAAAAAGTGGATTTGCACTGTTTCAAACGTCATCGACCTTATTAGTTTCATTTAATTTGTCAAATGTTGCCAAAATTGTCTGGGTTAAATCCGAAAGGACTGTATGTAAGTTTAAAAAAAGAAAAACAAAATTTTTGTTTTGTTCTCACCTACTCCATAAATCAGACGCGTGAAATTAGGAAGTTTCATGTCGCAGTCGTGCAACAATGGCTTAAAAATACGCCTATTTCAAATAAGGTTGCTTCAGAGAAGAATGATGCATGATCCATGTTTCATAGCCCACGGTGCATTATTATTATAAATTATGTGCCCACAACAAGCCTAAAAACCAACTAAAAACCTAGAAAGCAAACACTGCTGATGCTTCTATTGCCTTTTCACAAATGGTCTCCTTTATTTCAATGAACGTGAACAAGACTAATAAAACCTTCCTGCTACAAAAGGGTTTACCATAGTGCACTGCAGGCTATGAAACATGGTTCACGGGAGCAATTGAAATAGGTGTATACAAAAAAGCGTGATGATGCACATGCAAAGATGTTTTTTTGCTACTCAAAACCTATTGTTTTCTGCTGTTTGCTGTCACTGTTGCAAAAACTCCCTATTGTTGTCATCCAGAAATTTTGCTACCATGGTAATGTGACATCACACTTCTCCTCTCTATTGGAAAGGCCCTTTTTTGAAATACTACAGTTGTAGAGATGTGTTTTCCTGCATTCTAAAGCTGCATACAATGTCTTTCAACTAACAAAAAAAGGCTTTTCTAGACAAATTTAATCATGATTTGATACTAATATCTACTGCACAAATTAGTTCATAATCTTATTCAGACAGTCTTTTATGGAGTACAGTTCTCTTTGCAATGCATTATGGGGCAATTCTTGTTTTTAGTACATAACAAATGAGGGGATTTCATGCTAAGTGTGATTACCAGTAAGTGGAAATTTGACAGTAAAGTATGTTTTACGTTTGAGAGGACTCATCAAGAAAAGGGCATGATTGTGTAATCTACTTAAAACAGGTTTTCGCTCATTCCCTGTATTAAAAAAAACCTCTCAGAGAAGTTAAGCAGCCAGGCAAAGTCGCATTCACAGTCGGTCAATTTGCCTGTTGCCCAGCCCTTAATGAAACCCCTGCAAAAAGGCAAGTCAGCTTACAAAGTTACCTTCCCAGCAAGAAAATCTACTTCTCCCAGACTAACGGATTGATCAATTTTCAAGCCCTGTATCATCACTGGCATTCCTTACAAGGCCTGCTTTTCCAAGTGACTTACAGCTGTACAACCCATCTTTATATTGGATTAGACAGACTAGAGGTTTTTTTTCCAGCCAAGATTGGTAAAATTAGTCCTGCTACAAGTTGCATGGGAAAACCAAATTTAAGTCACTATGAAGTGAAAAAATCATTGCTTGTATGTGAAGTGAAAGTCAGAAAAATTAACCTAACTTTGGGTATATTCGACTGACAGTATTCCGGAATAATAATAAATGGAATAAACCCCAGAAATCATTTGTTTTGGCATTCATTGCATTGCAATGTTTATATTAAACTCTACTTGAAATAAAATATTCTGATGTATGCACATTGAAGTATTAGTAATCCAAAAATCATGGTATAAGAAATTTGTAAAAAAAAACTCTTGCGTACTCTTATTCCGGAATATTCTCAAACACACCCGACTTTCCCTTGGATCTAGAATAATGACTATCAACTTCTTCCCCAAACTCTTTAATAAAGGTATTGTCTCTTAAAGCTTGAGCTTTTACTAGCAATAACTTGTTCTAATAGATTGTGTTCCCCAACCTTGCCAATACTGTAAATCCATTTCAGCCCCAAGGAACATCTTTCCCTGACATACTTGAAGTCCTCTCTCTGCATCTTCAGGTCTGACAAAATTACAACAAACAAACAAAAAAATTAAAAACTTCTACAACTTTTCTTGCCTCAATTCTAGATCTTTGGCATTAGAAGCTGGATCCGGAACTATATTCCAGAGGTGTACGGATTAAAACAAAGTTAAATTCTCAGCACCTTCTGAAGTGTATGATAGCATATCTGCTAGATCCTTGTCCATTCACGTAAATGCGAGACACATCCCCATGCTTCTTAAACTCATGATAAAGGCCATCATGAACACTGCTATCTACAAATGCAAAGAATAGAAAGCTTCTTTAACTCAAACAAGACAATGACCAGGTTTAAGGTAACTTCTACCTAATCACACTGTTTCTTGTTATACCTCCTGATCTGACAGAGATATTTCTTAAACAGAGTGCTGAACTTCTGTTTGCGGGAGGAGCATCTGGCACAGAAGCAACCTTGCGGACATTCTCATCCCTGCTGCCTTCCTCACTGCTGCTGCTACCACTGGAGCTAGGTGACTGGCTTCTGCTCTGACTGCTTTCAGTGTCGCTCTCACTGCCACTGGAGTGATCTGCGCTGGGTTCATGATCCCGGTATGCTTCTAAAAAAAGAAAACAATTTACAGTCCAGATCAAATACGACATAGTAGTCTCATGATCATTGATTTAAACAATCATTAGTCAGAGAATTTTTAATGTTCACTGACACGACAATTGGTTATGGGAAATGTTTAATCACATATCCAAGAATGTTGAGAAATAAAAATATCAAAAGTACATATGCACCATGCAAAGAAAGTCATGTTCCATAGCCCAGGACTAGTAGATTTTGCTATCAGGTTAGTGAATTCTGTTCTTAACTTTCCCAACAGGCAAACGAACTTTTTTCCGAAATTCACATTACAGAAGAACTGTAATCCTCTTCATCCAAAATTTTTTTGGGCTAATTAAAATGTCTCTCTGGCTACATGTCAGCTGGCTGCAGCTTGCGCGATTGGCAAGCTGTAAAACTGATTTTCTCTGCACCCTGATATGTTGTGTGATATCTTTTCAATGGACGGTAATATTGTTTGAGTGCCCAGTTTCCTTTGCTGGAGACCAGAGAGGCACCTCACAGGATTAATTAAGAATAATAAAAACTAAAAAATGGACCTATCCCCCCCCCCCCTCCCAAAAAAAACTACTTCAACATATAGTAGGTGGCATTGAAATTAGAGGTTTTAACAAGGTGGGGGGCTACTGTCTGGAGCACCCTGTTTTAGGACAGATCTATGCAGCATGCAGCATGCAGCATGCCAGTTTGGCTCATGTAGCAGTGGCTTGGAAGAGAAGTCACCAATGGTACCTAACCCTGACCCCAAACAATACTGAAACAATTACCGAAAGAATGAAATGTCATTGTTTTCTGCAACCAATGAGGAGAGCCGCTCCTACACAACTGGCCAGTTTTAAAGGACCTGAGACAAAATAACTCAACACATACTCGGCTTATGACTGCTTCTATGAGGTTCTTGTCCATGGCTATAAGGCTGCTGACGTCGATCTCTACTGCTGCTGGTAAGAGGTCTTGCTCTGTTAGTACTGCCACCACCACCAGAACTACTGCTTGGCATTCGAGCGCTTGTACCTTCTTCATCACTGTAGCCATCTTGATAGTAGGCTTGTGAACGACCACTGTATCTTCCCTCTGGCGTATTGCTGTTGGATACAACATATAAAACCCAAATATTAGTCCTCTCAGACTTAACATTGTCATTAATTTTTCCAATTCCATCCTAGAAGATGAAGTTGTGTTTAGAACAGATGTTCACTGGAAATTATGATCATATATGACCATATGATGCATAATATGTCCTCTGTGCTAAGTGCTGCTGATGGTACTGAAACACACACTGTCAGAAAAGAAGGTTTGCTGTAGATGTATTTCTGTCACTTCCCTGAAGCCGAAATGTTCTTTTCTAGTGAAAAATTACTTTTCGGGTGGGAAGAAGTGAGGATTGGAGAAACATCTGCATTTGCAGGCTAAGCTTGCTGTTGAGCAGGGTTAGAATTTAGAAGAAAAAAATCATTAGGGACTGAATTTCTTCTGAGAGTAAACCTCTTGGAAACCTTACAAGTAAACTAATAGTAAATGTCTGGGTTCTTTCACCAGCATAAGAAACTAAATTTTCAACCCTGAAGGTTCAGCATATTTTATTTTCCCTACAATACTAACCTGGTTTTTTATAGCCCTAGCACATGTGGCTTGCCTAAGAACAACACATCAACTTCATGAAACGACCCCATCAAAGTATATGCTACACTAAAATCATCCAGACTGATCACAATAAATTAATGCATCCTTGGATTACAAAGAACACTAGCAAGATAGCAAGATGACCACACACTTTACATCAAAAGCTCTGTATTCAAGTTCTTACAAAGAAAACCTCCTACATGACACAGTCCACACAATAATTTTTGGGATAATGCCAAGGTTGATGCAACACTGCTCCGGAGAGACTAAATTCTCAAAGGCATCTCATATTCCAAAACAAGATTGATGGTGTTCACACAGTTCAGGTGAGTCTTCCTCTGATAATGCCACTGATGATTAAATTTGAATATGTACAGTATACAAGATTTGGTGGTGTTAAAATCCAAAAAAATGCCTTTGCAACACGTGGAAAAACAAATAGCTCGTCTAAAATTAAGATGATAACCACATGTTTTGCCAAGTTTTCAGAACTGGTATTCAAATTTTGTTTGCAATGGAAAGAGCATTCACATCAGTATCTTGTAATTTATTCTGACCACTTAGCATCAAGCTTTCAATCTGATCTCTGACAATAGACTCTCAATGCTCCCAATAATCTTGCAAAATTCGATACATCACAAGATGCTGTTTCAGGCAACGGGTATGACCAATACTTCTTAGATACCCTAAGTCCACTTCATAGTGTCTTGCAATGAGAGTAATGGATAAATCAACAGCTAATATTTTCATAATTTTCATCACAGAAAAGTGGAATTAAAAAGAAAGCAAACAATCGCAGCAGCTACACACGACTTTTGACTTATAAGGAAGATAACTGCGTCCACTGTAGGTAAAAGTGTGAAAAACCTGGCACACATGTTTTTGTTGAACCATAAGAGGTGCAACACACCACACAATCCTCTGAAACTGCTTTTCTGATCCTTTAAGAGAAACTACTTGTATCATTTTGGAGCTATCTTCAATTTAAAGCAAGAAAATCCATCCTCATTTCTTCAGAACTGAGAGCCACACAATCCACATCCACTTCTCAGCAATTTTATTCCAGTGTTGTTTAGGATAATCTTGACCTCATACTTTAGGATTTGATCCAAGACAGAACTGAGACTGTTGAAAACCACACAATCCAAAACTTGTCTCATCCACATAGATGATGCTCTTGTGATTATTTGGGACAATCTTGCATGCAAATCCAAAATGCTGGGAACTCTACCAGACAACCACACAAATGGCAAGATTGAAATCCAGTTACACAATTTTGCATGTCGTCCACATGGTGTGATTTTCTTTTATTTACCAGCTATCCACACTCCTGGCACTGTTGAAAATCCCATGATCCAAAACTGTCTCCTCAATTGCTCTCCTTTTGCTTGGAAAAACAATCCATTTTAACACCACTGGTTGCCATAACTTGAAAATCCAAAATTCTGACCATATAATCTCAATACTCCAACTTAACCTAATATCACAAAACTATCTCTGATAAAACTAACACAAAACGGTGAAGGATGCTGATCTGAATTCCATTTCAATTTTGATCACAAAACATTAACCAGAATAACAATAAAACAAAGCTTTACTTTACTTCCTTGTACCCTTTTGTTTGTTAGCTTTTTAGTCATTAACCTCTCCCTATAAAATTTACCACTTTGGCAACAAGCTGTTGTTGTTATGATGGAACATAAATGCTCTTGGTTGCCACAACTTGGGGTTCCACTTCACGCGATTTTCCACATGTTACTCCTTGTTCGGAAAGCCACTTAATCTTGACAAACAAAAGGAAGCCACAAGTATTTTTAAGGCAACAACGATGCTGTAAACATAAAATGACATCACAGCCATTGGAGACAATATGACTTTTCCTTGAAGTTCTTTCATTTTGCCAGATGGGACTTTTTTCACACCAAATTCAACGTTGCAAATCCCTAACTCCAAGCTTTTCTGCTTTTCAAGAGCTACGCAAACCGCAAGCAAATATCGTGTGAAATTTTTACTTACAGGAAGAGACTTACAGCTGAACTTTCAACTTTGCCATTTGCTAGGCGGATAGCGTGTCTAGCTCACGTGACTGCAACACGAAGCAATGCGCTTATGAAATAGCAATAGGAAGCTCTATTCTCTAACTTACCCTTCGGTTCTTCTATCAAAGCGCCGTCTTTGTACAGGAGATCCTGGTGCTGAATTACTCGTAGGACGGGCGGCAGCATCCGCGTGGAGCCGTGAAAGATTACTAGGGTTTCCTGGTTCATTGTAATCGGTTCTCATTTCACGATCGCCGATTCTATTAACAGATTCATGCGCTTTCGTAGCGCTCCGAATGTCAACAAAATCCACAAAAGCGGCTCGTCCACCTTCAGCGCTGCGTTTTGGCAGAATTTTGACGCTCTCGACGCGCCCATACCTGCAAACAAAGCGAAGCAAGTCGTTGGTGACGTGTAACACAAACCCCTCAGGGAAAAACATGGCAACTTGTGATTACCCTTCCACGCAAATTGAACAAATTTAACGAGACGCTTTCTGTCAGGTATAATGTATTTTTTCACAATCTATCTGGCTCTAAAATTTCACTCGTTTTGATAACGATAGTGGACTTAAATTACCACAACGAAATAAGAAACCTATAAAACTTACAAGTGTCATGATAGAATAAAGTGAATTGCCGCAGTTCCGCCGCAGACGGTCGAATAGTAAAATTGATTATGGCGTCTCGCTCTTAGTAAAAGAAAAATATGTAATTTTTCAATATGAATAAAATGCATTCAGAAATTTAATTTGATGAGCAAGTTCAATTTCAAAGACTGATCACCATGAACTAAACAGCGAAACGAAACGTTTTTTTACAGCTTCACGCAAACACGGCAAGGAGTATTAACCAGTCCAAAACGGAGCAGCGTTCTTTTTCTCTTACATGTGAACTGTCATTAAATATAAAGTTTCCGCCATAAAGCACTGTTACAATTTCTTCAGTTATTACCAAGGTGGAAAATTAAGCTGCATTAAAAAAATAACAAGAAAAAATTCCCCGACTTGAGCTTACAGCGCGCCAAAACCGGTAAGCTAAAACCTTACCGGGTAAAATGCTTGACAATTTCTTCCTCCCGTATGTTTTCCGGTAGGTTTCCGACCCAGAGATGGCGTGTTTCTCGCACCATTTTGTTTAAAGTTTTTCTCCCTTTCTTGACTGCAGGTTTCAGAGCGGATTTTCCGCGACAATCATTGGTAAAAAGTTCATTGCGCTGTTAACTTTCGAAACTTCACCGAGGTGGGTAATTTTAGGGATTCATGCTCGCAATGAATAGTGGGAGATCGATTAGGAATGAAATATAACAGTGATTCTGATTGGTTATTTTTTTCACCCTATCAGACGAACCTTTTGTGACCAATGGGATGCGGCGTGACATTTGCAGATCTGTGTTAGTTCGCTGACTGTCTTGATCTCTTCAATCTGTAAGCGTTTCGCTGCGTTTTTTGGTCGTCAGATCTCGGAATCTGGAGCTTCAGTAAACCGTAAGTTCATACTACGTTACTTTTGTTGTATTTACACATCAAAGGGTTCTAAATTTGGCGTGAAATGCAGTTAGAAGCATCTCTACAAGACGACTTCATTTGCTCGATTTCCTAATTAATTCAAGACCTGAGAGTAGACGTTCTCAGCTTTTTACAAGAAAACGATTTTGACATGAAAAATGATTCAGACACTGGGTTGATTTTTCAATATGATGTTTTTTTTTCTGCAGGACAAAGTTTGGAGAGATCTTTGTCACTAAAAACTAGCTTACACGGATAAATGTGACTCGCAGCACGCAAAACTGTGCCCTTTTTCCTGGATTAAATTTTATGAATTATTATTTACTTTGCAAATTGTATTTATTTTTTTTGGTCACAAAAGACATGTGGCCCCAGGTTTCCTATGCTGTTAGTTTTTGCTTACTTTTTGCCGATCAGATGTTTATGAAGTTACCACACCCAATCAACTCTAGGAGTTTTGGAGTTTTGTTCTTACTGGGGACCTGTTTTTGATGGAAACTGATCTCTCAGAGTAACTTTCTGAACTCAATTTTTTATCAGTCGTTAAAGCTTCTATTCAGAGCTCATTCGCCTCTTATTTGTGTGGTTGCTTATTGCACCACAATATAACATTTTTGTGAGTTTTTTTTCTTTAAAAAGGGGAAATTACATGACCTATCTGACAGATAGCCCTCAAAAGTGGATAAGACCACTGAAAATTGTAAATTATTCCAGAACTCCCTTTCTTAGTTTGTTAGGTTCTAGAAAGGAGGTACAATGCAGTTTGGGGTAGATGTATGTGGAGGCTTCACTCATGATATAATACCAGTTCTTGTGGTGTAATGGTGATTTTGTTGATGGTCAAAACAACACAGACATTTCTCTCTGTTTCTCTCTTGGAATATATGCAAAAAAATGTCTAGACTTGGCACAAGTCAACCTCACAAGTTTTAAAGCAGAAAAAGCTGTAAAGCAAGCTGAGAGAGCAACAAAGTTGCATTAATCAAGTACAGGCCACATTAAATTGTCCTCAAGTTAAACAAGAATTTGCTTTTTTCCTATGAATAACAAATTTTATTAGGGCTAGATAACAAAGGAAATTCTGAATCCAACTTGGTTGAATACTGATTCAACTTGAGATTGACTTTACCTACAATATTTCTACTTGGCCAGGAAACTGGACTCCGGTGGTGAAAGCTTAAGGGTGAGGGTGTGAAATTTCTCTGTGATGGCTGTTTTTATGTCTCTGGTGCCTGGTATATGAAGTTAAATAAATAAACCATTGTTCCACTTATGAATTTAATTACTCTGTACATGCAGGATGTTTTGCTGGGGATTCAAGTGTTTGTTGTGCTGAATGGAATGAATTTCCTAAAGTCATCCCAGTCCCTGGCCAGGCAAATAACTTTTTCCTCTTGCCAGTTCAGGCATTATTTCTCCACCTCCCCTGTCATTGCACAAGGTGATTTTTCAACTCCCATTATTGAAGACCGCTCCCCTTAGACCTGATTAATGTAGATCACTGCATACCCACTGCTGCGTCTGTTGTAAAAGCCACACACTGTTAAGCTTAGATTGACTTAAATGTTATCTGTTGTTGTAATTTGCTTATTTTGGAGTCACTGATTTATAAATAAACAACTTCAGGGAATCCTCTGTTTCTGACATTTTTGTTGCATGTTCTTGTTGTTTCGAATTTTTTTGTTAAGTGTAAGTCTAAACTAAATTGTTTAAAGAATGTTTCTCCCTTTCAAAACTAGAAAAAGTATATAAAATAGTTTGGAAATTTACAGGGTGTCAAGTGTGTCTTATGACTAAAGTATCTTACAAAATCTTATTAATATGACAACCATTGAGCTATAAATGGAGAATTCTGTGTAGTAAATGGAGAATGTCCTTTGTTATGTGAAAATGAAAATCAGAACCTCTTCCCCATATATTTCAAGGTTCTTCTGGGCTTAAGAAGGTTTTAATTTTCTGGGTTATATGTTACAGGTCAAAATTATATTCAGATTAAAATATTTTGACCTGGGTTCTTAACTTCCTTTGTCTTTAGCCTTGTATTCATGAATAATTAGGGCTAGGAGGCGAAAGAAAATTGAGAATCAACCTAGGTTAAAAAATTCTAACCTGAATTTAATTTTGACCTCTAACATATATATGCATGTAGACATTCAAACTGTTATTGTCTTTTTTTTGTTTTTAATGCTCTTTTGTTAATTATCCTAGCAAATATGTCTGGTGTCAGCAAAATCCAAGCTCGTGAAATATTTGACAGTCGTGGAAATCCTACAGTGGAAGTTGATATCACAACTTCTAAGGGTGAGTAAGACCTTGCTCAAACCCCGAGGGGAGGAGGGGTAATCTCCTATTTGACCATAATGAGTGTGTTGCTGAACAGGGTATGGTTTGAGAGAATCCTAAGTATTAAACGGGGTATGCAATTCAAAGGTGGACAGATGGCAAATGGTTGTTGCTCGAAATATCTTTAAGAGGTTGTCTTTCTGACCAGATGTTTTGAGCAGGTTGTAAAGATTTTTTCAGCAGTGCATGGTCTACATGCATGGTAACAGTCCAATAAGGCACCCACCCTCTATTCAGAGAGGCAGCTGGTTAGTAACCAAATTGTCTTTACTGTCTGAACCAAAGGTGATTTTGCCCTCCCTAGAGTTGCCATTGAGTAGAGGTGTGACTGTATTTCATTGATTTCCAGGCCTATATCGTGCTGCCGTTCCTTCTGGTGCATCCACTGGGATTTATGAAGCTTTGGAGCTCCGGGACAAGGATCCAAAACGATTTCTTGGCAAAGGTGATATTCCATACAGTTTTTAGTTATTAAACTCATCAACAAAGATTAGCATGCGGGGGCGGGGGGGGGGGGGGGGGGATGCTTGGGCGCTGCTTTAGGGCTGTTGTGGCCAAGAAGTACACCCCAGTGCAGCACCCAGCCACTATCACATTGTTAATATGAAATTAGAAATTATTAGCCCCTCTAGGACACTACGCTCTAGTGAGACAATACACCTGGTAATACCGCTGGAAATGAATAACTTCTAGGACTGTGCGTCCAACCTTTTCAACTCCCTACCTGCTCCAATCAAATCTTGTACAAATTTTTGGGTCTTTTTCCAAACAGACCTTCAATATTTTTAATTAAAAGAACGAAGTTAAGTGTAGTTATATAGTTCCAAATACAGTTTTTAACCACAGTTAGGTACATGTAGTTGGTAAGTTCGTTAGTTAGTTAATTAGTTAGATAGGTAGGGGTTTTTTTTAACATGCACATTTCTGCTCCTGATTTAATGATGTATTTTTTTTCTAGCTGAATATATACTATATATCTTATTTTATTAGTAGATGTAGAGCCATTTTTTATTATTATTGTTATTATTATTATTGTTATTAATATTATTATTATTGCTGGTGAAAATTATTGTCCAGACCTTCTTTTCCTAGTCCAGTCCAAGTGCCTATATGTTCTAGAATTAACAGTTGGTTTCGATTCCAACCTTAACAACAATGCAGTGCGTAAGAAAAAAAAATATGTGAACTTGATCAACGAAATGAGTGGAAATTACAGATGTGTGAGATTTGTAAATCTCTCCATGAGTTCCCTTGGCGTTTTCTCTGATGAATGCTCCATGTTCTTAGACATGATGAATGACATTGGCATTGACAAAAAGCAGCAACGTTATATAATCAAGAAAATGATAAATATAGCCATTAGAGCAACATATTACATCTTTTGTTGTAGAAACAGGAACTGGGATAGCCCTGACTTAATGCAATTTTGATATTTTTTTATTTTTATTTTTTGGATTTTGTTTTGTTTTGTTTTTGTTGTTCGTTTGTTTTTTTTTTTTAAATAATTCAGTCTCAAGCAGCATTTGTAAATTGCCTATACATAGCGAGATTTGCAATTGTACAGTCAAAAACACAAATAAAGTTTCCATTATTATTATTATCCAGTAGGACCTTAGTACAGTCAACTCTCTCTATGACACATCTCTTTGGGAGCAGTGCGAAGTGTCTGTTTAAGAGTGATTTTGATGTCCATCTTATACATATAGAGAGTCAAATAAAGGGAGTAAAGGAAGGCAGTGACCAACCCTAGGTGTCTGTTTTACGAAGGTGTCTGTCTTATAGAGGTGTTCATTAAGAGAGAGTGGATTGTATATTTACCACATACTTACAAAAGAGTGGGAAGTCAGGAGAGCAGATCATGTCATAAGCACACGCAGTGTAAAGCAGCATAAAACAGAATGGCCTGACATTGACAGAGAAGTTGTAAATTCCCAAAGGTCCCTGCAAAGCTGCATCTATTTGAGTGCTTCTGATAATCTCATATGAAAGGTTATAGACTCTCGTGGGGTACTATTGAATTTGTTTTGCTGTGCAAGGTGGTTCTGACTTTCGAGTCTGCTCTTGAAATCCCATAGTGTGACCATTCAAATGAAAGCTTCTGAACAATACTTTCTTTTGGTACTGTTTATTATGTTGTACAAGGTGTTTCTAATTTTTCAGTCATGGATGAAATCCTATAGAATGACCATTTAAATGAGAGCCACTGAGTAATACTTTCTTTTACTTGCACTGTTTATTTTGCTGTAGAAGGTAATTCTAACTTTTTGTCCTCCAGATGAGTAAGCACTGTAAGTAAATACTGTAGTCATTGAAAACAAAAACTACAAAGAAGTATTTGTTTGTTGTGTCATCTGTTTACCATGCTGGCAAGCAAAAGTACTAGTTGTTTGCAAATTATAATGAAGTATTTATTTAAATTAATAGTGAAAGTTATTGTTGCATTAAAGGTGTCTTGAAAGCAGTTGAGAATGTCAATAAAGTCATTGGACCTGCCTTGATTGAGAAGGTGCATGTAAACTGTGTTCATATTATAGTTTTATAATCAAATAATTATTAATGTGCAGGTAAAAGAACAACTCTTTATCAATAAAGAGTCACATTGACTGCTTAAACGTATGTCGTCAGGCGTGTATGTAATGTGATATAAAATCCTAGCTGGAGAATTTTTTCCTGAGGCCTTCTGCAGTGAGTGGTATACAATGTAATAGAACATTGTCTAATGAATTTGAACCAAAAGTTTAATAACTAAATTCCAGGCAAATACTAAGTTTAATTTTTAAACTTAGTATATGCCTGGAATTTTGATTAGAAAATGTGACAAATTCCCTATAAAGTTTAAAACTTGAGATAACAGACATCATTGATGCATTTGTTTTGTTTCAGAATATTGATGTAACTAAACAAGCTGAGGTTGACAAAATCATGTTGGAACTTGATGGGACTGATAATAAATGTTAGTTAATAACTTGCATCTTCTCTACAAAGTACAGCATCTACCATTAATTTCGTAGTATATTACCAACTGCACCTTTCAAAAACACGCAAATGCTGAAGTGCAAAAGTCAACTGATGTTTTCTTTTTGTGCTGCCGTCAATCATCTTAGTGGACCTCTTAAGAAACAGTTTCAAGGTTCATTGCTTGTGATTGTAATTTTGATGGACAGCAGCAAAAATTGCAATATCATTGTGATTGTGGCTTTTGAACTTCAGAGTTCATGTTTTTGAAAAGCGCAGCAGGATCTAGTAAGTGAGTAGTCTCCCTCTCAGCCATTTTTAGTGTCATCACACAATGCTCTTCTGTGACGACACTAAAAATGGCTGCAAGGGTGACTAGTAGGTTAGATGTAAGATTATGAATGAACAATCTCTCATCATTACCTAATAGCACAAATTGCAGCTATAATGGCTAGCGTGGAACAAGCAACTGTCAGTACTGTTAGATTTCTTACAACGGTAGATCTTGGAGGTGCCGTTAACTACTTAATGTGAAGTTTGGTATAAATCTCCATGGTACACTGTACATTTTGTGATTTGTTCTGCTGTATATATATATGATGAGTGGAAAATAGAAGCATCTGAAATGCCATCTACAGCTCTATTTTTAACAAGCCTGTCATAAGTAGCTATCAGTGGGCTCTAGCCTTTTATCTGGCTACTGCAGTGAAATCAGCTGGCTGTGAAAATGAGTCAAACATGACAAATGTAGAAAGATGTGTGTGATAAATGACTGGCAACTTTCCTTGAGACCAGCTACTTGAAACCTTAATGATAGCCTTGTATTAACAATAGTAATAACGATGATGATGATGGTGGTGGTGATATCAATAATAAATTTTGCATAATAAAAAATATTGACTGTAACTGATTTGATAAGAAATGTATGTTCACACTTAAACATTATTTTGTTTGCTGTATTCTAGCTAAACTTGGTGCCAATGCAATCCTCGGAGTCTCCCTTGCTGTTTGCAAAGCAGGAGCTTCTCATAAGGTGAAAATATGCCATCTACTCTGAAAACCAGGGGCTCCATTAGGGTTAACTATTGATGGCCGGGAGATGTTGACCCTTTTTAGTTGACATAATATTGGGAATTGCTTGTGAAGTTGCGAAGAAATAATTAACATACTGTCTTGTAAAATTTAAGGGAAAGTGAAGAAAGTGAATCAGAATAAAATTATAATGTATGGCATTTGATTATGTGTATTTGCACCCCTTTAAATTTTTGTATTATTAATGATGATGATGATTATTGTAATTATTATAAAATTGCTGAGAATTAGGTTTTATTATTTATTAAGGAAATTGATGATGTAATTTATAATCCTATTTTTAAGGCAAACCTACTAAGCTTGAACAGTTCCTATCTCAATTTTACGAATACTTCTGCAAAGTGGAGACTTGGCTGTGTCCACATGGTGTCTGTACTTAGGACCTAGGTTTACTATTATTTTTTTCAGGGAGTTCCGCTTTACAGACACATTGCAGACCTGGCTGGCAACAAGGAAGTCATCCTTCCTGTACCGGCATTTAATGTCATCAATGGTGGTAGTCACGCAGGAAATAAACTTGCCATGCAGGAATTCATGCTGCTCCCAACTGGTGTGTTGCCAAATTTTTTGAACTTGTTCAAAGTAGTACTTATTATTAATATGGTTCCATAGTACTGATGGAAGCATACAACAGGAACTTTAGATAAAGCTGTGAATGAGTTGAAACAAGTATGTTTTTTTTGTCATTATTCAAAAGGTGCAAGTAGTTTCAGCGAGGCAATGAGGATGGGTGCAGAAATCTATCAGAACCTCAAGAGCGTAGTGAAGAAGAAATATGGAATTGATGGTATTTTTTATAAACTTCTCTTACTGTTATTCAGTTCCTTCACTTTTCCTGAGAAAAGGGACTCCAGTACATGTGTATGAGGAATATTTTTTTATTATTTTTTTTATTTTTATGAGGAATATTATGATCAAATGTGCTAGTTGCGAGCATAAAAAAGAATTTCTAAGTTTTAAAATTAAATTTCTAAGTTTTAAAATTAAATTTTTGTTGCTACTCCTCTACAAAGAGAAACCACCCGAAATAATGTCAGTTTATGATTTATAAGTGTTTGTGTTGACGTTGTTGTAACAGTTTAAGTCTTTGATGTCAGTATTTTTTGTCACTTTTTAGCTACCAATGTTGGTGATGAAGGAGGTTTTGCCCCCAACATCCAGGATAACAGGGAAGGTTAGAGGCTATAACATACTTCATAGTCTTAGATATCCCAAATTAGGAACAATCTTGTTATTTAACATTTTTATGTCCAATTCACAGATGGATTTCAAACATGGATCATTATTATTTTGGAGACTAATCATGCATATTTACCCTGCTGAATTTCTTTTACTTTTACAACTTTATGAGCTTGAGTTTTCCTTGAATTTACAAAACAATGCTGAAAACTGCACTTACAACTGGGAGGTGAAATTAAAAGGAACAGGTTATCTCTGTAGTAAAGTACCACCATATTTAATATCATCAATAATTTTGTATATCATATGAATTAACTTTGCAGGACTGGAGTTATTGAAGATTGCTATAGCAAATGCGGGCTATACTGATAAGATTAAAATTGGCATGGATGTTGCTGCCTCTGGTATGACTTTACCTTGTTTTGATGATATGCGTACTATAAATAATTATTTTGACATTAGCTAGTGCTAAATATGGCTAAAATACAATTCTTCAAGAATCATTTTAGATATACTAATGTCAATCTTTGAATAAGTTTCTTTTTATTTTGTGGATGTTGCTCAGTGCTGTCAACTTTTCTTGTAACGCCCTACAATTTGTGTGAAGTTAAAGTTCTTGTATGTATGTATATGCTTTCTATACGCTTTTGTTACAGTCAAACCAGGTCAAGTGTACCCCAAGAATCCATTAATGAATTTATTATTCAAAAGTGGAATCTGTTGGTAGTTGTAGATTTCAGATGGATCTCTGCATTCTTGCATGCTTAATGAGGCGTGAATTCACATGTGAGGCGGTTACGGAATTTCTACCAACTCCGTTTTCCTGAATTTGATGTAAATATCGTCGAAGAAACTTAATCCATTCAAAGATTTTCAATCTGACCAAGTACAGAGAAGTTCTCGTAAAATATTCACTGCTCATTATGCATGCAGAAATGCCACTTTGAATTTAACACCAGTTACGGGAACGACTAATGGGTTCATTTTTCAAATAATCAATTCATTAATAGAATCTTGGGGGTATGCTTGACCTGCCTTGAGTGTAAATGAAATTGGAGAATTCTATTTTGTTCAATAGAATTCTACAAAGAAGGAAAGTATGATCTGGACTTCAAGAATCCAAACTCAGATCCTTCAAAATGGGTAAGAACTTCCTCAAAATTTATTTTGCTAGAAACTGGGTTAGAATTAGCCAAATCTGGCTTGTGCTGCATGTCAAATACATCATTGACTCCAAAGAAGTTCTTCAGAAGTAACTTTGACTTCACCTTAGAATCCAGACATTAATCCTGGAAATCTAATCTGTGTACAATTATATCTTGGAAAACATAAGCTGGCTGTTTACTGACATGTATTTTCTTAGCGTTAAAACATAGCTAAGGAAAGGCATGCTGATACTTTTGGTATTTTCAGATTTCTGGTGATCAGTTGGCTGTTATGTATGAAGGATTCATCGCTGATTATCCAGGTTAGACTTTTGTTCTTTTAACTTGAAGAATAATATTATTTTCATTCATTCTCAGCATGGAGAAGGCTACCAATGGCATAAGCACTTTAGGTTCTCCTCATGTCACTGCAGAATTTACAAGTAACTTCTGGTCTGAACTTCTTGGATACCCAAACATGTTCACATTAAGTATAAAGACAAAAAATAATAATAATAATAATATGGAAACTGGCATATTTGTTTGGTTTTACCAGGGAGCATTTACTGGTACCTGTAAAGTTAATTTACACTCGGCAAATCGATATACAGTGAATTGCTTTTTTCAGTCAAAAAGAAATACTGCAAAATATCCCAAACATTTTTGCAAGGATTGTAACTGAAATGCATTCAACTCTGTCCAAAAGACACCGTTTTTAAGATGGACAGTTGATGGCGGAGTCTGGTCCCTGAGCTAGGGTGTCTGTTTTGGAGAGAGGTGACTGTAGCAGCTAAAATTAATATTCCACTTTGATATCGTTTCAGTGGTGTCCATTGAAGATGCTTTTGACCAAGATGACTGGGACAATTGGACAGCCCTGACACAGAAGGTGTCCATCCAGATTGTTGGGTAAGGGCTTATTTGCCTCACCACACCCTCCCTCCCCCCGTTGCCCCTCCCCCTACTCTACCCTACCCACTTGAGTATGCAAGAAGGATGATTTGTTAAAACCCTGTAAGGAACCATCCCTTTTGACTGGCTCTCTCTGTAAACCAAATTGCACGCACAACGGTTGGGAGGGAGGGGAGAGAAAGAGATACATGGGGGAATGGGGTGCAAAATTTGTTAGAGGGGGTCGTTAGAGCATGAGATTGATGATTAGGATTTTTTAGTTTTGTTTTAGGCACCCTTTAATTACAGGGTAGAGGTAACTGTTACAATGCATCTTTTGTGTAGGGAATATAGTTAAAAGTAGATCATAATTAACAGTGTCTGGGGCATGCTTAATTATTGGCCCTTCTTCAACCAAAATACTTGTCTTGGACATGAAACTTAGTTTTGTTTTTCTTTCCTTTTTCTTTTTAGTGATGACCTCACCGTTACAAACCCAAAACGGTGAGTTTAAGTTAAGTAACTATAAAATGAAAATCCATTCATATGGTACAATAATGATACAAGGGAAGTTGATGCATTTTGAGGCAAGCTTCATGGTGTTCTTTACAACAATAAATTGTGCCATGCTTGAGTTGTTATCTGTTGCAAGAACATGTCCAAGAATGTTTTCCTTTTTCTTCGTAGCATCAAAATGGCCGTGGAGAAAAAAGCCTGCAACTGTCTTTTGCTAAAAGTGAATCAGATTGGCTCAGTCACAGAATCCATTGAAGCGTAAGTGTCAGATATAAGTAATTAATTCTCAATAGACTATTGGTATCCTTGTTTTGTACTTATTACATTTAAGGTGCAAGAGTATTGCACTCTTATGTAGCGGCATAAGCGGCAGATACCACAGCGATTCAATTATAATATAAGCACAGTGATGTAATAGGAGTTGAAGGTGAATGACGTGTTTGAAAAGAAAGTTTGGATGTGTCGATAAAATTTTCCCTTAAAGTTAATGTAAAGTTAAGAACTTAAATTTACACCGTTTCCAAGTTCCATCTTCATTTATTTTTACAGTTGTTGCATATGTCTAGCCTTAATTTCGTGCGATTTAAGCTGAAGTGGCAGCAAGCCATCTTGGGACTTGCTGTGGAAATTCTGAATATATCTTATTTGAGGTACCTTGGGTGTTGGTTTCGGAAGCAAGAATTGGCGAGCGAGAACTTCGAAACTATGTATTTTTCGTA
Organism: Porites divaricata; assembly: GCA_038088405.1. Classification (NCBI taxonomy): domain Eukaryota; kingdom Metazoa; phylum Cnidaria; class Anthozoa; order Scleractinia; family Poritidae; genus Porites; species Porites divaricata. The sequence goes on from JBBMOI010000008.1 coordinate 6,018,781, forward strand.
TAGCTTAACTAAAAACGCTTGCTTCTGTCGAAAGTTTTCTAAAGGAATCATGCCCTTGATCGAAACCAAGAGGGAAAAACTCACTGAGCGATTCGGCAATTAACACAAGGGTCACTTGACCACTCATTTTAAACCGTTTGAATTCCTGCGTTTATGTATTCCGCTCACACGGAACGGCGTACGAAAATTGAGACGCTTAGCAGTTCAAAGGTCGTTGTAAACAGAGTTAGCATATTGAACGGTCCCGTATCGAAATTCGGCCGGTGTTGTAAACAAATGTGTTTTAAATGCGCTATCCCTCGCGGGCAAATTGGGACACCTGTGTCAGACTAAAAAAGAACATCTTTCCCCAAAACAACCTTGTATCTTTTCAGCTCTTAATGTTTGTTTGTTTGTTTGTGTTATTAGATGTAAACTGGCGCAGAGCAATGGCTGGGGTGTGATGGTTAGTCACCGTAGTGGAGAAACGGAAGATACCACCATTGCTGATTTGGTGGTAGGACTGTGTGCTGGTCAGGTGCGAAAAGATTTTGAAGTTTTTCTTCAACAGAAGCAATGCCTAAGAAATATCAGTTTTGTGCTACCAGTAAATGCTTCATATACGCTACTCTTTAACATTTATCGTTGTTGTTGTTTTTATTTATTTATTCCACATTCCCAAGGAGTTGTACCCTGCGTCGAAGGCTTCATTTTCGCCGTGTGATTTGTATGAAAATGCCCAGCTCGGTTCACTGTTTGTTCTCAAGGGAGCGTAAAATGAGAGCGGATTACTGGGAAAGTCTGAGATTGTTGAGAGTAGATTTTGCAACCGCTTCCTTTGTGATTGGCTGAAAAATCTGACGCCACTTTGTGGTCCAATCAGCAGTAAGAACAAGCGGTGACTTACGTTTTCCCGCGCTTGAACCGAGTGTATGTAGTTGTATTCAGATCTGATTGGGCATTTGCATTTGTCTGGGCATTTGCTGGGCTGGCCAGGATTGGCGTTTTGTCACTCAAATGAAGACTTTTTGCAATGTTTCTTTTGTTTTAGATCAAAACCGGAGCTCCCTGCAGATCTGAACGTTTGGCGAAATACAACCAGCTCCTCAGGTGACTACATTTACCAACAAAAAAATGTTAAAAATGATTACCTAATTACGGTAGGTATAGTGTTCGAGTTTCTCCAGAGATATTGCTGTGAAGTGTGGCCATTCAAATGGATACAAGCTACTGGGCAGTACTTTCCTGTGGTGCTATTAATTATCCTATTACATGTGCGTTAAGAGTGAGATCAGGATATTGGCCAAACGTTTTTTGGCGTTTTTCGAGACAAAGTCGGGGTCAATAAAATGCCAAAAGAACAGGAGTGAGAACTATAACGTCTATTCTTATTCTCTTAATAAATCCGATTTTCCTTTTAAATTTGTTTTAGCTAAAATCTTATTGTACTATTTTTTGTCCCGCAGAATTGAGGAAGAGCTGGGTGCTAACGCTAAGTTTGCAGGGGAGAAATTCCGGCGCCCATTGCAGTAAACTGACTGAACTTCAAACTACGAACTCAGCTCCTAAAACCTATCAATTCAACGAAGTTGACGGGCGCGACATATGGCAAGCATCTTTTGTTGCAACGGTTCTAGGTTTTATCACTTCCAGGCATCTGTTGATTTAATTCTGTAGAATGAAAAGGTGTGAATAAAACATGAATTTAAAAAAAAAGACCCGGTGGTTTTAGGCTGTCATAATTTTCTGGACGTTTGTGAGATGAAATATACTCCGGGGGAGAGGGTACCCCTAGGAGTTCTTGTTGGTGTGTGCCGCCCGATTCTCCAAATCCTCCCCCTATTTAATTTCAGACCAAAAAGTGTCACTTTCCACACCCATTTTCTGAACTGGCCTCTAAAGTACAAGGCCGGAAATTATGTCGTCCTTACTTAGATTATAACGTCAACACAAAGATGTATTAAAATCTTTCTGAATTCGCATATCACTTTTTTTTTTATTCGTTTGGAATTGAATCGAAAATACATTCATACACTTTCTTTACTGCTGGCTGTGATTCCGGCCAAGCCAGACGTTATCAAAACATTTTTCAGCTTGATTTACACAAACGTCACGATTTCTTATTTCTTTAATATCCTTTAGAAAAACAGTTCGCAACGTATTTTGAATAAATTGGCTCTAAGTACAATTATGCGCAATTTCATTGGTTAGATCTCGACTAGTGTTTGGTTGATTTCAAAATTTTTCTCAAAATTTTGTCTGGGAGGCCTCGGTTCGTTTGGTAGACGCACTGTAATTTTTCCTCGACGCTACCACATTTCAGTTGCCAAGTGTCTTTATAAATAGACGATTTGCCCGAAAATTTTGGCAAAAACATTGCCCAAGAATGGGAAAAGTCCATGCACTTCTGGTTGACATGAGTCGCTACAAAAGTCGATGCTTAAAAGCTTCACATTTCATTCAGACTGCTGTGGGACAAACTACTACTGTGGCAAGGTTGCATATCCCTGAGGAAACGCCGTATGTGTGTTGACCATTCTCGCGACTTTTCGCCAGGTCTTCGCAGCTCCTCTTCCAAAACTTTCCCGCGCGCGAGCGATCCCGCCGGCTACGCAGGCTATCTTGGCTATCTTCTATCTGGAAAATTCACACCAGAGAAACGAGAACAGAAATTCCATACTGATGACGTGTCATAACCCAGATCTGCATAGTGCTTCTGATTGGCTGAAGCAAATTTTCAACTGGGCGTTGACTAACAGTAGAAATAGTAGTGGCCCTAAACTGTACCTTGCGGAAACCCTGATGTCAATGGTGAAGGGATGGAAAATTTGCCATCACGGAGAACAGACCTTGAGTGCGGTTCGTAAAGAATGATTCAAACCAATTACTCACGAGACTACGAACACCATAAAATCTGTAACTTACCTAAGAGACATTTGCGAGCGACTTTATCGTGAGCTCAAAATCGAGCACTGCAGCATGGACTGAATTTCCATCTTGAATGATCTTTGCCACGTCGTCAATCGTCAAAGTAAATACTGGATGTGTTACTGTATATTGTTTTGTTCATAAGGCCATGTTGCACTTCGGTTTTGTTCCAAATGTTTTATCAAGTTGCTAGAGAGCTTAAAACGCCTTGCATGTAAGCGAGCTTAAGACGCTTTGCATGTTAACGAGATATTGTAGGTCTATAATTCGAAGGATTTAAAGTGTCTCCACTCCTATGCACACCGCATCCTTGATTTCCGGGGGAAGGCGGATTGTTGATCCATTTAAATCTGTTGAAAAATCGAAGCTTGTTATGTTTTTGGTTCAGCAGTGGATAAAAATAGGGGGTAATATACCAAGAAATCGGACATAAAAATCAAACAAGAAGTCGGACAGAAGATCGGACAAAAAGGTCGCACTAAAGACCGGACAAAAAAGTCGGACACATGATGGGACAAGAAATCGGACGAAAAATCCGACAACAAATCAGACAAAAAATCGGACAAAAGTTGGGACAAGAAATCGGACATGAAAAGTGGACAAAAAAATCGGACAAAAAAAATGGACAAGAAATTGGAGAAGAAATTGGACAAAAGATCGGACAAGAAAATCGAACAAATAATCGGACAAAAATCGGGCAACGATTGGACAAAAAGTCAGAAATGAAAATCGGACCAGAAAACAGGCAAAAGATCGGACATGAAAATCGGACAAAAACTCGGACAAAAAATAGGACATGAAATCGGAAATGAAATCGGACAAAAAAGGTACAAAAAATCAGACAAGAAATCGGACAAAAACTCGAAAAGTACTCAGCCAAATAATCGGGCAAATAATCCGACAGAAAACCTGACAAAAGATTGGACATGAAAATCCCAAGAAAACCTAAAAATCGGACAAGAACCCCCCCGGAATAGGACAAAAACTCGAACAAAAGATCGGACATGAAAAATCGTACAAAAAAATCGAACAAAAGATCCGACAAGAAATCGGACAAGAGGTCGAATCTGGACCCATCCAAGAGTCCAGGGCCAGATGGTGTAACTGCTAGACTTTTAAACTGGAGCTTGCTGATGACATTGCAGCCCCATTCACCTTGGTGGTTTTTCCACCAATCACAATCCAATGGAGTTTTCCCGACCAGATGAAGGGGGCCAATCTCATTCCTGTTCATAAGTCAGGTTCCAAGATACGGGCTTAGAACTTGTTATCATGTTATCCTAGTCTGCCCGCTCCTAAATCCTCATCAAGATGCTTCCGACCCAATAGATATTGTGTATCTCAGTTTATACTACTACATGAAAACTACTACTACTTTTCGTCTCGTTCTTTTAAAAAACATCGGCGAGCTCTTGAGCGAAGCGAGCGCACGAGAACGAGCGTGGAGCGCGAGAAAGAAAAATATATTTTCTTCTTTCCCCACCGCTCCCCTAAGTTCCGCTGGCGATCAATAAATCCGCTGCGGTTTATATTTTATTTCTCGCGCTCGACGGTCTTTGAAGAGAAAATAGAGGGTCTGTGAACTGGCTAACGTTTCCCTTGTGCAATCCAACTTGACTTGCTCGTGATTCGAAGTTGCAGCGAATGAAAATCAAACAATTTTAAGGGACGTGCATTGGATACGGGAAAGAAAAAAAAAAACAAACAAAAACAAGGAAATTTTTGACTCCTAAGAAAAATGCGAAAGGAAGGCGAAACCGAATCTATGACACTGGCTGACTACGTCATCCCGCTTACAAAGTGCAACGAAGAAGAAAGACCCTACCATTTTTAAGTACCAGCTTGGGCCTAACATGATTTCATTGTCTAAAGCAGAAAAGGATTTGGGGATATCCCTTTCCCATAATCTGGCCTGGTGTTGCCGCTGGCAACCAAAATGGCACGCAACATCCTGTTACGGCGAGCAGAAAAACATTTTGGCGACTAAAATTGCAGCACCGGAAAGTTGCCAATTTCGGTGGCCGTGTGCCAAGCACAAACTGTTTTTATTAGTGGTGTTTACAGTCTTTCTAAGGCTGAAGTGGGATGAAAATTGGCACGGAATAGTATTTATCGTTCATTTTCTAAATAAATTGTCCCTTCTACCCTTGTTGTCCGGGCATATTAAAGGGGATCAGTAAAAAGCTTTAAAATGGCGCGAAAACGTCCAAATCAATCGTTATTCAGCCATTTTTAACCCCGTCCCCAGGGCTCTTCCCCTTTTTAGGGAAAACCCCTGGGGACGAGGTTGAGCCACCTTATGTAGTATTACTCAAAGCGTTTTTCTTTTCTTTTCTGTTTTGTTCTGTTTGTTTTTTGTCTTAGCTACCAACATTGATGTCTGATGACCATTTCACAATTTCAGGTCCCCCCACGAAAAGGCGACTTTACACAAAGTGTTGTTGTTGGTGTTTTGGTTCTATCATTTGTTCATGTCTGTTGACCATTTTAAATCTGAGATGGCCGAAAGGCGACTTTACAGTGTTTTGTTGTTGCTCTTTGGTTATTTGTTAGCCTGCGTAGCAGGTGCCAGGTTTGTTCGTGCGAGGAAAGAAAACTCGAGGACGCGCGTGGGAGGCCCTCGCGTGGCCTACAATTTATAAAAAAATGAACTTGACCATTTTATAATTTCAGGTCCCCAAAAGGCGACTTTGAAAACCGTTGAGCGCTGAGCTGAATAACTGATATACACTATATATAGACTGCACAAGTTACATTGAAGAATTGATCTTTATTGACTCACATTTAACAATGACAATATAAAGTCGGTTTCACGACCAGAATTACACCTTTAGGCCATTGACTGCTACCAACAGTAACATACCCGACGAGTTACTCCGCTTCAGCATGACAACAGCAAAGGGTAGAGATGAACTGGTATTACAAAGTAGAAAGATAAAGCTTCTCCTGTCACCACTGAGGCAAAAAGAAACTTCAGAGTCCATGCAATTGAGCCAAAAGAGGAAAAAAATTTACGGACAAGTTCCTTTTCTTGACTCTCTTGGTACTGAGGTGTCCCATAAGAGGTCATTGCTTAGAGCGATTTTCGTATGACCTTGAAAAATGGTTCCCGCAAGTGTTTGTTATTTGTTTTATCAGCCAATGGATGGAAAGAACAAAACATGGACTCTTCGTTTTCCCGCCAAAGAAACCCTAATATGGAGAAGGCATTGTTCGATTGACCAATCGTGCTGCAGTATGACGTCAAAGCAATTTCTAGAAAGTTCTTCGGGCATGAAGTTTGTTTACCCGAACGTTCGCTTAGCCAACCAAAACCCAGGTGCGTTTGTATCCGTTCGATACACCAATCAAATCGCTCTATTTCCGTTCGTTTGTTGTTTCTGTTTTGTTCGCGCGTTTTCATTTCAAGGTCATACGAAAATCGCTCTAACACAAACAAACAAAATTAAGCGAGTAGAGTGTGTAAGCAAAACCTGCACTCATGAGGCGACAGGAGTGCATCTTTTTTCCATCTAATGCAAGTTTTACAGCTTGCCTTTCAAAGTTTTTGATCAAGGAAAAGAAAAACTGCATCTAATCGATGGATTCTTTTGTCTTCAAGTGCTACTTCAAAACCAAGCTACTCATCATAGTAGTTTATATATTAAGGTCTTTTTTTGTAATCAGTGTTCATTTTTGGCCAAATCACCACTGCTTTATCAAAAAAGACAACAGTCACAATTACTAGCCACTTTGATTCTCATATTACTCCATCAGAAATCCATGTAGAATAATATGGAGAATGTGTGGATTTTGGGACTAAACTGTTAAAAATCAAGGATGCGTAACCACGCAATGTCAAACACCTAGGGAAATTTAAAGAAACTTTAGTGATTAACAACAATACGGATTTGTGTTAGTTGAACTATTCCAGTTCCTTCGACCCACTGCTGCTGTTGTTTGCACATTTATTTTTTTACACATAGCATCATGATAAAGTTGACACATAATATCAATATTCATATTCACAATTTCTGAAGCAACAAGAGCAAAATACACAGACCAGAAAACAAAACTTTATATTTGTGCACATTATAGTTATTGGCAGAAATACTTTATAGTTAACTCTCTTGTAGTTTATAGCAGTCATTTCTGCCGCAGGTAAATTATTTGAGAAAAACCAAAATGTAAATCATGTATCATTTTCCTAATTAATACCTATTCGTATAAGTATAGTCATCTATGTAGATCTGCAAGAAATTTAATTTTTTACATTGACAATTCATTACAATGCGCATCTTCTGCTCGCACAAATCTAAGGAAGGTTGTTGTTTTTGCGATACAAGGTGACTCAAATGTCCCTTGGTGAAATGTAAAGGACAGCATCACAAATACCATCTCTTTTAAGTGTAAGATCTAAAATACAATAATTCATTGACAGGCAATGGAGACACAGACAGGCAGTGTACACGCCATTTAAGGCTTGCACCATCCAATGAACACCACAACTTATATCGCAATATATAAAATATAAACACTAAAACTTTGCTCTTAGAAGTAGGGAGGGGAGAGAGGGAGGGGGTTTTCCACCAAGATCAGTTCCATATCTTCAAGAAACTATCCCAGCTTCCTGTGGAAACAGCCATACCATCTTCAGTGACACCGAGACAACTGACGCGGTTGTCGTGTCCTGCTAATACTCCGGCTCTCTCTCCTTTCAATGTGTCCCACACATTGCAGTTGAAATCATCATAACCTGCTAACAGCAGACGGCCACTCTTGGAGAAGGCCACTGAGGTAATTCCACAGATAATATTGTCATGGGCATACACCATGAGCTCCTATTTTTAACAAAACAAAACAAACCACAGTGGATTAGAAACAGATTAAGTGCTTCAAGATGACCAATCATCTATATAGGAGACTGACTCATTCCAATTAATGATAAATACTGCATGAAAGGCAGGGTGCAAAGTAGCCTGCATCACAGAGGAAATTAAAACTCTGATTATATCCATCTGTGAAATCTTTGTTCTCGGCCCCAACCTGTGTACCAAGATGGGTCTGTTAAAAAGCCACTCTCGATTTGCCAATCAAGATGAAGGGAAATTTGAGATGCACTTTTGGTAATTTTTTAATCCACTGGGGGCCCAAAACAACCAGAACAAGGATAACGTTGTTGCTTCACGGATTATAGAGAATGTACTAACCAGGGTTAAATACAGCTGTGATGCAGCCTTGGTGCAAAGAAAGTCAATGTTACAGCTTGCTTTTCTGACGAGCAGGTTTGATTATAGTTCTTCTGCAATTTGAATTCTCAGCCTGATAGCACAATCCACTTGCTCCGGGCTTTGGACACCACTTTCAATGCACGCTAATGGAAGAGAACTTAGCTAAATGTAAAGCCTCACCTGATCAGCGCGGACATCAAACAGCCTACATGTGGCGTCATCAGACCCTGTTGCAAAAGCTGATCCATTGGGGAAGTACTAAAAACACGATAGAAAATCAGCAAGAATGCTTAAAAAAACAAGCTTCGTACACAAACATGACTTCATGCACAGTTGAGACAAAAAGTGAATCTTCAGGACTCTTATGAAAAAATGTTTTGAACACTTACTGCTACTGCATTGATGTCTGATTCATGTCCGGTAAAAGTTTGTTTACAGATACCATCTTGTATACTCCACAGCTAAAGAATGGGAGAGTAATGTTAATGTGTATTTCCCAGAGATAAAAGAACAAAAGTCCCCCAAAATTTCCTAGAAGTGGTAGCATTACCCATGGAGAGCAACATGTAACAAGAGGTTAACAAGAGTAAAGAGATTGATGCAAATAGATTCATCCCTTTAGTAAAAGCACATAACAACGTAACCCTTATAAAAGGCTCATATTTAAGCAATAGAAAACGTTTTCCGTGTTTGCATAGCCTGATATAAACACGAGAGGGGTTGGGAGAATTGATTAAAAGAGAAATTCTTACCAGTCGCAAAGTCTTGTACACGAAGCTTGTACGCGTAATCAGTCTTTGTTTTGCAAAAATGATGCTTTCCAAAATACGGGTTTTTCTCGCTTAGAATGTCAGCTTAAGCGAAAAAAAGTTGACACACCTTCTTTGTAACGATTTTCCAAGTTCCAGCCGACGAAGGAATGGATAAACAGAGTAAAACTCGTCAAGTTTTGAACTCGAAAACTTTTTCAAATTCGTGCTTGCATGATTAGCACGCGAAAAACAAAACATCTTGACATCAAAACCATGTTTACATACTCTCATGTAAACACTCCTCTTGGCCAATCCGAGCGCGCGTACTATCTTGGTTATTTTATAAATGGTTTATCCATAAAGGTGTCAAGGTTATACCTTAGCGGAGGCATCACAGGCCCCTGATACAAAAGACTTGCTGTCGGGAGATAATGATAGACTCATTACATCTCCAGTGTGTCCACTGAATGTCGTGGTTTGTTGTCCAGTTTCAATATCCCAAAGTGCACTAAAGACAAAAAAGAGTAGATCTCTCAATGACAAATCGCTATAAACTTCACTTTTATCATCGCAACAAACAACAGAGACAACATTATAGGCTGGCTGATTTCTACAGCCTATAATGAGTGTATGGATCATAGAAGTCTTAGCAATCAGAGAAATCATAGTCCTTATGTGGAAACAAGCTATAGAAATATTAAATAGTCTGCAAATCAATCCCTAACTTATTTTTTATATATCATTGATACCACTGCTAAAATCCCAAATAGTGGTTGGCTAATCGATCATTTCATCTCAGCTGATTCCCAATACAATACAAGTGGCATCAACTAACATACCAGGTCATATCTCCAGAACTAGTAAGAATCTGATTGTCATCTGTAAAACGACAACATGACAAGTATCCTAAGAAAGGAGAAAACAGAAATATTAGTATGAAAACGCGGTGACACTCCAGGGACATATGGAAGTGGTTGTCTTAACATTCACAGTATAAATCTTTTCATCTCTTTGGTGACACTGCATACCTGTATGTCCCGGTAACTCTCGACTGACTCTTACATTTCCTTCTCTTGTTTTTAGACTGTAAATAGAGCAGATGTTGTCCAAACCACCTGACAACCAAACATAATAAAATCAGTAAATATAAAACCCATTAACCCCTCTACCCAAATATATTTAACAATTAGTCGCCGAAGGCGACGTGACTATTCGCCAATATTCACGTCGCCTGAGGTGACTAATTGTTTTAGTATAATTACATTGATGATTATTCGAGAAAATAAAATTATTGATCAATTTCCGACCCCGAAACATCAAAAAATCTAGCTGCCATTTTGAAAACTGCTAGCCTTCAATGCTATAATCACCGCGTGGTGATTATAGCAGGATAGTGCGAAGCTCCTAGCCAATCACAGCGCTCTATTTTCGATAGTCATCGATGTAATTATACTAAACATCAATACTTCTTTCTTGTTTTAACAAAGACGTAGTTTGACAGTGGTGGAGAAAACATGTTAAAATGCAATGTGAAAATGACGAGGGAATTCACCTTGGCTTGAAATGTATATGACCGGAAGTTTTTTCAAACAGATTTTGGGCCATAGATAAGTTGAATCAAGAATTGTGAACATTAAAAATATGTCTCCCAAAAAACGAATAACACAAACTTACCACATGCTACATAATTTCCAGATGGTGCATATGCACAGGTCATTACCCAGCTGGATCGAAGAGGTATTGCATGAACCTGGAGGAAGGAAAGCCATTTCAGTTCCCATCTGAAACTAATGCTAATCCTCTAATAAGCCTCCCTTTTCAGGGGAAATAAGCCCCCCGTCTCTATTAAGCAACCCCTCCCCTCCCCTAATTATTCTTCAGTAATAAATGATAGATTGTATTAATCAATCATGATTCCCGGTTGCATGACCTTCAACCTTCTTGTACTCGAGCTTTTCCACCTTGTATTCTAGTTCTTTATGAAGAACTGATACCATCATCTCTTCTAAATTAAATAAGCCCCTCCTCTTAAATAAGCCCCCCCCCCCCCCTAATATGGGCTTGAAATAAACAAGGCCCCCAGGGGGCTTAATAGAGGATTTACAGGAAGTTATAAGGTTAATGTACAAATATGACACACCCATAGGCACAAGCATAAGCACAGGCATAAGCACAAGAAAACTGCAGTGCAGCGCCAGCAACTTCACTACTCTTTTGTGCATCTGATTATACTTGTGTTGCCATACTGGAATAAACTGGTAAGTTACACAAATAAGCACAAGCAACAAAAACATGCCACCTTCTCTTTTCCCTGCCATGTTGGATTCACAATAGCAGAAGCAAATTTTGATGCTTTTCCACTGTGTGTGTCACCATTTGCATGCTTAAAACAGATGAAGCATTCTTGTGATTGTGATTATGTTTGCAACATACCCATAAACAAGCCTTCAGAAACAAGACAGTTTGTGAAACTGGAACAGAAGCTGAACCATTCTGGCTTAATAATTCGCAAAGGAAGCGAGTATACTAAGAATAAATAATCCATAGTCTAGGTGCAAACCTCAAGTGGATTCTAAATACTTGATTTAAGTGATGATCGCCTATGAAGACAGTATCACCTTGACAAATGGCATTTCAAAGACTGTGCAACTAAATTAGCACAAGCCGAATCCTTACAGCCACTACCACAGTTTTAAACTAAACCTATTTATTGCCGCATTTTCAGCGGTTTAGTATGTTGAGAAAAAAAATAAGGACAATTACCTTGTTTGTCGTATAAGAATCCCATACAATAAGTTTTCCATCTTGAGAAGCACTTACTAAATTTCTGAAATAAAAAAAAATTTTGGGTCAACAGAAATCTATTCTGGCACTAAGGAGAACATTTCCAAGATGAAAACTCCCAAATCGCCAGGCCAACAGTCACCTACCTTGAGTCGGTTGCCCAGTGCATTGCATATATTTTTGCCAAGTGACCTCGGAGTGTTCTTCTAGTTCTCATCTGTATTCTACCAACAGGTTCGACATTGTGTGTTACCTGAAAGATAAATAAAAGCACTTTACTATGACATAGATATTAAAGTAAGCACTACAGTCAACTCGCTATAAGTTGGACATCTTCAGCACTGACCTGACTGTCCGTCTTAGTGAGGTGTCAAGTTTATGGAGGGACGAGGTATTGTGACACCAGTAAGAACTTAAGCTGAACCCAATCACAACGAATACATGTCTGTTTAACTTATGCAAAACAGCTTAAACTGGAACATTGTAACAGAAAAGTGGAATCATTTTCTTATTATGCAATCAATCGTTCATTACAAGCAAACATGTATTCAAGGCTCTGTGGTCTAAAAGCGTAATTTACTATTTTGTAGAGCACCCACATTTCCATTTTGAGGTATTTTTCACTGCATAAAACAATTCTCTGGTGCCTGTTGACGGTTATAAAAGTGTCCAGTGTCCGTCTTATGGAGAGCATAGTTATAATAAAATGAGTGAAAAACGGCAGGGACCAACACCAGGTGTCCATCTAAGATCTTAGTCATAACTTTCGTATAAGTTTGCTTTAGCTCTGTTATGTCTGTAGGTAGAACTTACCAGGTGATATAGGCGGACATTGTGCTTGAACCAATTATGATGGGTTTACAAACAACTACTTTAGACAATTTCCAGCAGGTTATACCGACAATTAATTATGTGCATAACAAAAGGAAGCGGAAATGTCTATTTAATATCACTAGGCACTGTTGCACTCATTATTTGCCTCCTTTAAAACAATAACCACCAATTTTTCTAGTATCCTGCTTTTTACACTGCAATAAAGCCAATATCGTCCTAAACTTACTTGTGCCAGTGATGTGTCACATACTGCCTTTCTTGCATCCTGTAAATACAAAAGTTAACAAATTAGTCAGTGAAGTTGGTGCACTGCAAAAGTATGCATTGGAGATTACTCCGTTGACACGAGACTATTATGTAAAATCCATCTTCTTTGTAAAGCCTTATACCATACAGCCCCAAAATAATAATTGAGAGTTGCACTTCTAGATAAACAAAGACTGAAGTGTCATCTGGGTGGTTATTATACACAGTGACACCAGACAAAAATGTGCCCCACCCCTGACAAAACCCAGTGAATAACAACGGTATGAGAACGTGCATAAATGCAATAGTAGCCACACTTCTCTATTTAAAAAAACAAAAACAGCCACTTTAATTTGCTCCACATGTCCATTGGCAAATGACACAATTCCATGACTACAATTTAATTTTGCTATCTTTAGAGCCTTCAAGAGGGCCTACATCAAACTCTGTTTCTCATGCACCAGTAATAGCCAAATGGAGCAACCTCGCATCTACCCAAAATGGGTGAAGATACAGCTCAACCTGACAATCTCGCTTAACATAAAGATCCAGCAAGCTTAAACTCCCAAAGTCAACATTTCATTGAGACATAAATCAGTATACTGTACACCCCATTGCTACAACATTGTATATCAAATAAACTAATCTAGTAAAATCTGAAGGACAAGGACAAAACATCGAACAGAGGTAACATTGTGTTACAAGAGTGATTCTACCCATATTTCATAGACAATGCTAATAAGCGTCACCAAGATAACATTATGTAATCCTGTTCATTTTTTCAAACGGTTGTCTAAAAAATAGTGATTTTTAACAAGTATAAGCCTTTAAACATGTGAGCAGTAAGTAGGTCACATAAATTTTGCTTAGACACATAATAGCAACACTTCCTCACTGATATGTTTGTAGCCAGCGGATTGCTATGTGTCAACGCCATACTGAAACATGCAATCAAAATTTCATTTTCTGGGCCAAAAACCTTGGGTTTTTTCGTCAAAATAATTCTTTCTCTTTAGTTAACATGACACTGATTTCTGTTAAGTGGAAATACGGTAAGCACATAACACGGAACTCCAGGTCTTCAACGGATCCAGGTTATAAGAACAATGAGTACCCCAATATCATGCAAAAAAAACTTACATCATGGTTTAAACAGTGCAAGATACCACATCATTCAAATCATAACTTAACAGAAGAAAAAACTAACTCTGTAAAAAGCAATTATGTCTTTTTTTAGAAGGAACAGCGAGCTGGAAGCTCATAGCAAAGCTGCATTGTTTCTTTCATAGAACAGAAGAAAAACAAAAATTGCAGTCATGAAAGACCTTGAAACGCTACAGACGTTAACAAACCAAGAATTTTTAATTCCTAGGATACAACCAAAGAAACGATGGGTAAAAACCACCGGCACACCTTCGGAGAGGAGAAAATCGCGTCATGATTCATGAACGCATGATTATCCGTCACAAATTGGGGACAAACTTATAAAACCCATTTGATCTTTGAAAGAAAAAGTGTTTGTTCTCTTGTCTTGCCTTCCTAGACTAAGCTCCGAAGAATCGTTTTTTATTCAGGTGTGCTATAGTTTAACGAAGAGATAGATGCTATTCCACAAGCAGTAAGAAAGGATACGTAAATCCATTACAACTTAAATGTTCCTTCCGTTTCGTTCATCTGGAGCGAGGTTTCAATTTCGAACATCTCGAGCATGTAAGAAACCACTCTTGCGCCTCAAGGAATCGCTTCATATACAGAAATTATTTTAAAACCCAAGGCAAAACATTTTATTCCTTTAATCGTTTTAAACGCCACCAACTATAACGCACAAAAAGATATTGCAATCAAGGAGCGAGCGACACAAACTTGAGAACCCGGACCACGAAAATTCGCACCGTAATCGATTTTAAGCACATGTTTTTAACGTTCCTTGACTAAGCCCAGGCCAAACTAAGCCTTAACGAAATTAACGAGGTTCGAAACCGGTTTGAATAAGCAAATCCAATTTTTCTGACGCTGCTTTCGACAACATTAGCTTTGCCATTTTTTTAATGACCAAGCTGCAATCGAGTTTCTACTGCGACGATGCTAACTTGCCATGGCAGATTAGCTACAGTAAAATTTCGACCTTGATCCACATATTCGAATTTTTAGTCCACTTTATCAGGTCATCGTGATAACAGACTCTCACAGACAGCGTTTAAGTTGTATTACAAGTATACTTTTATTCCTTCAGTTGCGGCCTAAGCTATAAGCTTAATGAATACAATATTCCTTAAGGATATTGAAAACTGCTCCCGGCTAACAATAAACACACAGCAAGAATGACTTGCTTGGAGTATACCGAGTCTTTACGCGTAAAATCGACTCAATACAGTGCGAAAAGGCACAAATTCTTTAACTTGGAACAATATTAGACTTCTAATCTATATTTCGGTGAAACAATACTGCATACACTGGCATACGATCGCGTGGCATTCGATGGAGACATCTAATGGCGACCCCCACCAACGACCAACGACTTCGCGATCACCGACAACAAAACGGCGTTCAAAAGATACAGTGTACATTTAAAAGACCAAAATGCGATATATTTCGAAAATATGCTCGCATTTGGGCTAGATCGAGCGGTTTATGATTGTATACAGCGTAAATACCACTTTTTCGAAAGCGATCAAACTTTGTCATCTCTGCCTTCGATGTTTCACCCACTTGCGGTGTTGTTATGTAGCAACACAGTGTATACTTACCCTGATCTGCGCCTTGAGAACTTCAGCTTCTTGCCTGAGACCTTCTATTTCGTTCTGACCGTGGCTCTGCGTTTGTTGCTGCATCTTTCAGCCTTATTTTTTCTTCACCCTTTCGCTGAATGTTACAAGGCAAATGGCCACAGTCGTCAACAAACGCCCTGCCGCCGCTCCTAATCCGGAGATTCGCCGCTGATTCAACACTGCAGCAAGCCCAAACACCGCATCAAATGATAAAACAGTAATACTAGCCGTTCCTTCTTCGCAAAATTGGTTATAACACACAGGAGATGCGCTCGCTACAGTCGTTGGGAGTGGTTCCCTTTCCGCGGATAGCAAACGAAGGCGCGCCCCTGAAAAAACTGTGGAGTACCTCCCGTATATAAGGAATGACCGCGAAGTGTCACGGACAGCTTTTCCCGCTTTTCACTTTCCTTCCGGATCCTATTTATTTTTTTCTTCCTTCTACTCCTCGTAATCACATGCTATGCGCAAGCGATTTGACAAAAAAATCCCTTTTTAGCACAGATTCTACGATGGCTTTTCACAAACCTATATTAAAAATACACCAACTACTATAAAAAAATTAGCCTGTTCCAGGCAAAAAATAGGGTGGGTTAACTGAAAAAACCGTGGACGACGACTATTTAATCATGTTTTTCTTCTTCCTTAATTAAATAAATACAAAAAGCAGCAACAAACCAGTGAGAAGTATGTGTACTTTGGTCTTGTACAAAGCAAAATTTTTGAAAACAAACTGACAATAAACTGACCGTTAAGTAAACGGTTAAGACTTCGTCAGGAACCAATCACCCTCATATAAATTTCGTCATAAATTTGTTGACTGCAAGACCAACGAAAGATGATCATGCAGAGCTACAATCTTGGACAAAATAAAATGGAACAGCAAACCCCCATCCCCCCCCCCCCCCCCACCAAATCAAGGATGAAGCCGCGCGAAGGGCAAAAACGCGCCATTTTCCCATCCTTGATTTGGGGGGAGGGGGATCTAGGTTTTCCATTTATTTTGTCCAAGATTGTAGCTAAGGTATGTGGCTGAGGGGATAAAAGCAAACTACAAACAAAAGTGTTATTGAGGAAGGTCACTGGAAGGTTAGAATTTCTCCTTTCGAGTGATGTTCTCTCCCCATCCCCTTGGATCAGTGTTGGTGCAAGCGTATTTGGTCTGTGATGTCCCAACATTGAAATTGAAAGGTGCAGAGGATAGGGGCTCCTTGAAAAAAGAAATTGACACATGGAACGTTAAAAGAAGGTCAATGAGCTGAAGCATTAGTACTCCTAGACATTTTTCCCTGCAATCGTAGATTTGTCTGTTTTGGGGGATAGTAAAAATATATCGAATTAATCGAAAGTCAATGAGGGTCCACAATAGGGGTTCTCAAATCCCGCTTTCCCGCCTTTTTTTCTTCTCAATCCCGCAATCCCACCATCCCGCCCCATTTTTTTAACGAGATTTTTGACATTTTTTGCTTGATCATTGAAATAGGCGTTATGACTTACCTTCTAACAACTGTCAGTTTTGATGGTCCAGGTTCTCAACATCACAATTAGCGACCATAACTTTATTTTCTGTTTTGCTTAATTATTTTTTCGTCCTCGCATTGGTACATGTTTACCTCCATACTTTAAGTCCAGTATTTTTTGGAATTAGGTAGATTGATGTTATCTGTCTGTCTTACGAAGATTCGACTGCTTTGCTGCTAGTTTCCATCAGGCGATGAAGCCAATTCTGTCAATTGTGGAGTTTAGGACATGGAAATTGTATATAAACACACTGGTCTCTTTTAAGAAAACATAAACCTGCTATTAAATCTAACAGCACGACCAAATGCGGACACCCTTCCAAGCAGGAAGATTGCTTCACCATCCAAAGTGGCGACCCTTACAACACAATCAACACAAGGATAATGAGGTCATTGAAAACAATAAATAATGGATAGCAGTAAACTCAGGTCGACTCACCTGACTGTTTCTTTTAAGGCTTTCAAGTTCTTCACTTGCCTTGAGACGGGAGCTCTAAATTTTACTTTCCGAAATATAAAGCCACACAATTTATGATGCCTACCACATTGTCCACTTCTATCAGCTCTGGTGTTGGCCATACTGTCGCCAGACTTACTTTAATAGCAAACGCTCAGTCCAAAGGATCGTCCAGGTCCGACAGGTCCGTCCAGGCAAAAGCAGAAAAGGTCAAAGTCCGTCAACAAAACAGGAATGAGTACAGGATCTTAACGAACGTGACTTCTAACCTCAGTGATCTGATACCTCTTTCCGAGTGACGAAAACGACGAAAATAGTAAAACCGGAAAAGACGAATAACACAAAAAAGTGATAATGGGCAAAATTTGACAGGCTTCACTTCCTTTGACACTCATAGCTTGACTACAAACTTAAGAACCATTTTTTTTTTCAGTCAACGCTAATGAATTTTTAGTCAAGACAAAACTAAATTCCCGTATCCCGCTATTTTTTCCTTACGATTCCCGAATCCCATCCCCATAAAAATAGGAAATCCCGCTCCCGCTGGTTGTTAAAATTCTCGCATCCCGCTTCTGGTTTCAGCTCATATCCCCAATATCACCACGAAAAATAGCCAAATCCCGCATCCCGCCAAACCTATTGTGGACCCTCGTCAATCAGCCCCATTGCCAGATCCCCGAAGGAAGGGGGATTGAGGTGCGTACGGTGCTAAAAATTCTATTTTCCGATCCAGTCCAAAGTTGGTCAAGTGGACACAACAGGCCTAAATTTTTCAAAGGCTGTATAGCGTTACACACCGGATAAATCGCTATCCAGCAGATAAGTGTTAGCAAGAGAGAATGAGAATGATCATTCTCTCTTGGTGTTAGCCTGCCGGAACAAGCTCTGCCTCGCCGCCTGATCAGCGCCCCGAAATAGCTTGCTCGCAAGCAAGATTTTTATAAGTGTTAACCAGTTCGTTATCCACTGGATAAATCTGATACAATTCTGTGCAAGGACCACTTGGACAAACAGCAGCGAGGGAAAGCCGGTTCCTGGTGTAGACCAGGATCAACATAAAAATAACACTTAAAATTGAAGGCAAGGCTGATCGGACAGCTAAGGGCTGGAAATGTATTTGCCCAATATTGCGCAATATATTACCGACCCTTGGCTGTCCGATCAGCCTTGCCTCCAGTTTTAAGTGTAAATCTGATGGCGCTATCGCCCAGGTCAGTGAGCAACTGAAACTGCGACCTGAAGGTCATTTAGCCTGAAATCAAACTGTCTGGTAGGGAAGCAATTAAGGTATCTGCAAGAGTTTTGCGCGTGCAACTTCGTGCCAACTGAAATTTCGACCGCGAAAACGGTCAACACAAATGCCTGCTCGCAGGCTAGTTGCAAAGACCCAGTCTCGGTGACCGCGGCAGCCAAATCCAGTTTTCGCAGTCAAAAATAGGTAAAACCTCTCATTTTAATTCTGTAAGGCTGTCTAAACAAAATAAGATTCACGTTTATCGCAAACGGCAAACGTCAGACCCACGTTGAGAATTTCTCAGAACAGAAAATAAGCAGATAAATTTAAAAACAGTCCCGAACGATTCCTGTTGTTAAAACTGATGTAAAACTACTTATTTTTGTGAAGAAACAATAAAGAGTAAACAGAAAATAAGGGGAAAACTTGGTCACGTGGTACAAATTCACGTCAGCCGTTTGGCGTAAACGTGAACTAGTTAATCTCTCTAATGGCAAATCCAAAATGGCGGCGCCAAGTATCGCACTCGGTTCCAAGCCTCCTCTGGTACCTCGGATAGTGCGAACTGGCCTGAGTACGAGGCTAAGAGTTTCCCAGTATCCTGCCTGGCGATGGGAGGGAGGGGTGGGAGGGGAAAAGGAAGAAAAAGTGCAAAAGGGAAAAGGAAAAGGTCCCTTTTCCTCTCTCCCCAATCTCATCTCCCTTTCCTCCTCCTTTTTCGACGCCTGCCATGCACGCAGGCCAGAGTTTCCTGATATTTTGGACGTCCTTCTTTCGGATGTAAATAACTTGGTCAACCTCGTCCCCAGGGCTTTTCCTTTAAAACCCCTGGGGGCGAGGTTGTAACTTAGTGACCCTTCGAAAACACGATTAGAATATAAACTGCGCTGTATATATTTTTCATTTTTAATTATACGGGGACTCAGAGCATTTTTTTTTGAACTGGAGAGAGTGGGGTGGTGGTGGTGGTGGGGGTTCGTTTTTCAAAAGTCCGCAGAACCTGATAAATTTGGGGCAAGAGATTTGGGGGCTGAAGATGAACAATAGGCTACTTGTTAATCAATTATTCCTTTAAAATAGTACGTTTTCGTTATTTCATTATTCAGGCAACCCCAAAAAGAGAAGCAAATCTTTTTACTATATCGGGACTGATCGGGACGGGTCAGTGCGGGACGGTTGATAGCGGTGTTCCCGACAAAAAAGGCGGGAAAAATTGGCGCGACCAGTACGACCGATACTTGAAAGCGACGGGGAAACAAGAATTGGTCGCTGTTTGTAGTGTAAAGAGCAAAAACGCACGATGTATTAGCAGTAAAAATTTCTTAATTTTGAAAATGCAGGTGTCAGATTTGGGTTCTCCAGTTAGCCCACAAAACCCGCTTGCAGAGCATCGACAAAGTTCGCCTGAAATTGACAAACTCATCCAGAAAGCAGGTGAGTTTAATATCTAGTGTCTTTGCGCTGTGTTTGGGGTCTACTGTTAAAAATAATTTTATTTTCAATGTTACATGCAGGTTTATAAACGTAAAGCACAGTATCTTTAGAGACAGGGTTGAATAAAAGTTAAAGTTATCGTTTCTCAAGGAAATAGAAGCTGTAAAACCACATTGAGGCCTTATCTTTCGTTGCTAACATCTTGTTGAAATGAGAACAAAAACCCTGTAAAACAAATTCTTTTAAGCTTCACCAGTCAGCAACAACCGGACCTTCTTTGTTTAATTCATTTCATGACAGAATTTGAAAATTTGCAGCAAGTGAAACTAATCGAAACAGAAAGACAACGATATGCAGGTAAGTAAGTCTAAGCAAAAACTATTTAAACTTATCAAAATCATTATAATAAAAAACGAACGAAGCTCGTTTGTTGATAGTTGTTGCAAAAAATATAGCCTCAAGCCAGAAACCCATAAGGGGTTGAATCAACCCCTTATGGGTTTCTGCTCAAGCTTAGGCTTGTACAAGACAGAATGATCATTCTCTTGGTTTGTAGCAGTCTCTTTGAAAAAGGACTACCTAATCCAAGGATAGTGTAGAGGCATTAAGAAATCGAGATGCAGTACAAAGCTATTTTAATGGACAATATATTTTGACTCGTAGAAGTTAGCTGGCCCTTGAAGAAGACTCTTCTTACTAGTCAAGTGAAAATATTGGCTCTTTAACTAAAAAAACCCCGAGTTTCCCGTTTTGAATTCCGTTGCACTATCCCTGCATATTTTTTTTTTTACTCAAAGTGCAAAACAGGCTGTTGTATACGTTGAGTATACAGGCAAGTACACAGGTGCAGCGTTATCAACAGGTCCTCTGCAAATTTGTCGGCTTTCGTTAATTTTTGGGGACCGTCGTTCTATAAAAGTAACGAAAGCCAATTTGTCTTCAGGGGATACTGGGATAGTTGTTTTTTCTGTACTGAGAAACTGTTGACGTCGTTTTGATTGTCAAAAACACAAAGCTCTCTTGAGACAAGTGGAAGAAAAAACACGCCAAGTGGAGGAGTTAGAGAAGTCCACAACTCAGCTTGACGAGGAAGCCAAACAATTACATAAACAGTTCACACAGAACAGGGAGATATGCGAGAGGTAAGCATTTGTTTATCATTTTACGTATGCCTACTGAATTTCGCGAGAGGTGGTCTTGCGATGAAGTCACCCAAGGTTATCTCTGTCAAAGTGAACCGGCTTCAGTTAGGCTAGGTTACTGTTAAGTTGGTTTTTATCAATAGTTGTTCGCTACTGAAAAAAATGCTGCTTAATTCTAGCGCGAAAAAAAGAAAAAAACACTTTCTATTCACACGCACGCCCCTTGCACTCGCCTTTTCCACTAGTCTTTGGAGCACGCGCGGCGTGTGACGAAAACTTTTACCGTAAAATGGTTTGTCAGAATGGTTTTATAATTCTTTTGATCAACAGCTTGAAAAGAACAAACAGTGTTCTTCAAGAGCATGAAGAAGCTTTAAAGAAGAAAAAAGAAATGGTTCTAAATAAGACGCAACTAACCAGGCAAGACTAATTTTAAAGGCCATTTAAATGTCGCGCACCAAAAATTATTGCTTTCATTGGTACAGCTTTACATTTGAGGAATCAGAGATACCATCAATGATGCGACGTCTCAAGTTTTGATACAATGATTTCCTTTCAAAAAAATCTACGCCTAATTAAACAAATAATTGGCACATGTTGGTTTCTTGTTTAGCCTGCGTGCAAGCTCTCCCGTTGGGGGATATCGTGAAAAGTTGGCGCGTGAGGGGTGCGCGGCAGGCTTCGCTCGCCCAAATAGGAGAGCTTGCTCGTAGGCTATTTCTTGTTTAGCAAACCCTACTAAGGAATTTAAACAAAGTGCCAACTCCGAATGGATTATTATTTTACTAAAACTGTCCAAGAAGGGAGTTATGAACGTATTAGGTAATTTCTAAGTCAAAAACCTTTCACCATTAATTAATTAATTTAAGGTTGGAAAACAATGCTGTCCTGGAGAAGTATCAGGCAATTTGGGAGACATACAAAACTAAGTACGAAAGTAACGAAAACGCAAAGGAGCTTGCTAAGATAAAGACGGATACAATGCGAGAAAAGGAACAATGTGAGTTACTGTTCAACTTGAAGTATTGAGTAGCGTTAATCAGGGGCACCCAACGACAATTTTTGGAAAATAACTGTTCGGAAGACGATTTGAGATCTAGAATTTTCGGAACATTTATTGTAAAATTTCTTGCTTGCCTGCCTCTCCTAGGATTTTCGAACATCTAAAAAATGGTATAATTGCCCATTTTTAACAGATTTTTACCCTAAAAAGGTGACCTAGAATTTTCGGGAGCCTTTTTTCTGGCTGAGATTTTCGAAAAGGTAAGTTTTGATCCCTATAATTTTCGGATCACTAGTCTTTCAGCTAGGAAATCCGAACAGATGAAAAATTTTTAGGGGATAAAAATATGCCCATATCTACCGTTTAAATACTAAAATACGTTCAACAATGCTATGTTAAAGGGGTTTTGAACTATATTCTCGTTGGGTGCCCCTGGTTAATACTTGATGGCAAAGTAAATAACTTTTTTCATATACATAGACTACATACTATGAAGGCTAAACTAATAGTAATTGCAAATCAGGGGGTATGTGTTCCATGGGGAAGGGCGATAAGTACGGGGGGGGGGGGGGGGGTGGTGGTGGTGGTTAGTGCGAGGGGACCTAAAACGTGATGTGCTTGTATGACTGAACACATTATAGCAATGCGAAATTAATGCTCCCCTAATGGTTAAACCAGTGAAAGTATTTTGTAAATAATCACCCTTAAATTGTCTCAAAACACTCCTTTTAATAAATTCCCCAGTTATCATATGTTTTCCTCATCAAATGACCAGGAAATGTTCATGCTAGACTAATTATGAGCAGCAGTCCCTTATTTCCCTTTTCCTGAGGGGAGGGGGGGGGGGTGTACAAAGGCTAAGGGATAGTAGGGCAAGCAGATTATGATTATGAAGGCATGCATGAAAATGGTGATTGACAATTGCACCAATGTATTGAGCAAGCTCTACTATACCTGAGGTAAATAATGGGCTACTTGACGTCTTTGTTTATATACAAGGGGGTATTTCCTTGTCATTACAAAGTAAAGCACTTTTAAGAGGATATGCAACCGATGGCATTTAAAACCACTATTTATTTTTCTATTCGTGTTTTACATGTCTGATATCCCCTTCTAGTGGAGGAGATAAGATCCACAGTTCAAAAACTGGAGACTGGCATTTCAATAATGGAAACAGAAAAGAAAAAGATTCAAGGTAGAATATGATAACATGGGTTACTTTCTACCACCTAGTGTTAATGTAAATCCAAACAAAGTAACATGAAATGGTCATGTAACAAGTACTTCCACATGCTTTTCATGTACTAATGACGGTCAATTTGGAGAGACAGTGTAAATGGCCAAAGTTTCAGGTAGATGCTGTAAGCTCACTATTAAGCCTGTTAAGCAAAGGCAAGCATTTCTGCCCTTGCAGCCTCCATTCCTCAGCACAAATAAACTAAACACTAACATACACTTGGGTGCCCAGTGTAACATACACTGGGTGAAGTTGCAGGCCATTGTTTCTTATATTTCGTACTGGTTCTCTCCCACTCCTATATTTATGCGAAAATGTTAGAAGCATTTGAAAGTAAAGTAACAGACATCTTTCTTCCTTATGGGGAGACTCTTGACTCTGTTTAAATTGGATTGGGTCCACCTCTAGATCTTTTTTTGTACTTTAATGAAACAAAAAAGTTGAAAACTAATAATTTGTTCTCATTTCAGAAACAATTAAGAATGGACTCAGATCAGCTATCCCAGTGATCATCAAACTGTATCCAGTGCAATAGGGGTTTCCAAAGAATAATACGAAAAATAAAGTAAAAAATGCTGTGATACTTTGGGGGAGATGCAGTATTAATACTTGACCTCAACAGTTTTAGAAAACTTAAACATCCGAAATGTTTTGTTGAAGGAGAACACCTCATTATAAAATAATGCCTGAAGCAGAAGACAACAAATTTGTTCATTTTTCTTCTCCATAAGCTACTTCTTTAAAGCCTTTCATAGTGTCATTGTTTACCATACAAAACATTTCACCCAGGTTATATTCTTTAACTACAAGAAGGGCCCAGCTTAACCTTGAAACAAGGAAAACTGTTGACAACATACAAGAAGTAAACACCAAAGTTAAACACTCACAAGAAGAACAAACAAGGATGTCTGCAGAGGAAAGGCACCAAAATAAGTCTGCAGAGGAAGGTACTGATACATAACAGAGTTTTCCCAATTTTATGAGCAGGAGCTAAAGAAAAAGTATGCATGAGAAAAATTCCTTGGCTGAGACTTAAATTTTATAACCCACGATATTTACAACGAAACACTCTTAGTGGCAACGTGATGTTATAAAAATTGATTAATTAATAACCAGAACTACAAAACATGTAAGCAAGTAAGATAGAAAAAACGTTTCAATTTTCTCTTAAAGACCACAAACAATTTGGTGACACTTTTTGCATGAAACTCCTTTCTTACAAATTAGTCCCTGTAACAGAATCACCTGAAATATCTACTGGCATCCCAGTGGGGACATCTTTTCAGCTAGAAGGCTACTCATCTTCCAAAACTAAGCAACTACAGTCAGACAAAAACATGGATGCAGAACAGTCTGGAGACAAGGATATTATTGCTATACAACAGCAACAACAAGAAGTAAGCTTACTTGTATCTGAAAGACCTGTATCTCAGATGCAAAATGAGCAATTACCTATGGTGATGTCAAGTCAGCATTCTAGCAAAAGCATAACAGAGGACCAAGTTGCTCAGACATCAAGAATAGCTGGCAGTGAATGCCACCCACAACAACTTCAAATCTCACACAATCAGCCATGTAAGTCAAAGACTACAGCAGTTGTAAGTACATTATTAGGGAAGTTTTTTCAATGCAACCTCAGTTCAAAATGTATTTCATACTCCATATAATATTATTTTAAATTTAGTTGTTTACATTGTTGGGAAAAGAAAACCACAAACAGCTACGGAAATTATTTTGTGACTTTGAGGTTTACCTGTACTTGCGATAACATTCCCAGAACATTATTAAGTTTGCTTTATTGAATTGTCAGAACAAAATCAAAGTGTCTACAGTTTTTTGACTTGCACTATAAGGGTTTGCTGGATTAATCCATTCCATGTGTTGTGCACTCTGTTATCCGTAAAACATTTCAATGTTGTCAAATACAGTAGAGCCTCCATGTGTGACCACCTTCCATAAAAAGCGACCACCTATTCAAAACACCAAAACTTTAATTCCCAACCAAGGCCCAGGTAATGAGCCTCTTGTAAATGAACACCTTCAGTAAGCGACCATGACCCCTTTTTGAGGCTGACGGTTTAATTATTTTCCATTGTTTTTAACCTTTCTGTAAGCAACCACTTGACACATTGTCTGATCTCTGTGCTTGCTGTGTGTACTATGCTACTTAGCTTAATATACGAAGAACTTTAATAACAACATGGAACTGCACATATCACAACTTAGAAATAAACTGCATGCAATAAATTATCTTCCATAAAGTAAATGTGTCCGGACATCTCTTCGTAAAAGACCCCGTGGTTCTTTTCTCATAAGCGACCATCTCTTATAAGCGACCACTAGTGACTATTTCTGCGGTTGCTTACAGGAGGTTTCGACTTTAAAACATGAAGGTGTTACAATTTGATGTTGGTTATTACATTAAATCTCACAGCTCGTAGTCCACAGCATATGGACAAAGAAATAACCTTCCCTTGCACACCCGCAACAGCACATCAACAAAACTCTGGTTTTGTCCCAACTTCAGAGGCAACTAACAGCCCATTCAATTTTGAGATACACTCAAATTTCATCCAGCAGCTAACAAAGTCTCCAGGAGATGGTTTTCTTTTTCAGAGCAGGCCAATGTTTGATAATTCTGTGGAAGGAGACAAGGAGCAGGTCAGTCGATAAGCACTTGTTTACATTAATAATTATTATCCCTCTATTCTATAATAGCCTAGCCTGTGAGCAAGCCCTTCCGCCCCGAGAGAGCTGGCTCATTGGCTATTACCTGTAGTAGCATATCATTTGTTTTGATCAATACTAACAGAAAAAGAAAAGCTGATGCACGGTGCTCATTAGGCATTGGAGATAAGAGAATTCTCTATTTATTAGACAACTAGACAGAATTCTCTGGCTAACGTTTGGTAGCGTATGACTACTATTTATTCAGACATGGAGTAATTTTCATTAATTCTTCCGTAACGTTACACATTTTTCTTGCTACTAGAATTCTTAATAAAAAAACCCTGTGATGTTTGCAAAACCATCCATGGAAATATGTGTATGCTCAATATTACAAAGTTGATACATTTGCAGAAAGGAAAATAATAGTCTTTAAAGCAAACTTTTTTTAATGCAGCTTTTATTCTGAACATTGACCACATTAGGAAATTCTGCTGAAACAAAATGTTATCTTTGAAATACTGCAGGCTAACACAGAGAACACAAATTTCTTATTCAATTTGCAAGAAGTGGAAAATTTTCCAACAGGTTAGTAAAGCATTTCACCAAGTAAAAAAAGTGAACAAAGAACTATTTCTCTGTTGCATGATATTTGTGTGTATACAGTAGTGCAAGAAGCCTTAATTTAAAGCCAGTATATAAAATATAATAATATTCAATGTAGCCATCAGGTAGTTCATCAGAGGTTTAGGTCTTGAAACCAACTTATATGCACTTTGATCAGTTGAAAAGAAATAGATTTTCCACGGAGCTTTAGACAGACGGGCTGTTAAAAAACCACCAATTCAATCAGTTTGGTTTTTCAGAGTGAACTATAGGAGTGGAGATTTGTTAATAAGAACTTGAGCTCAACCTTTTGAGAGTGCTGGGTTTTATTTGAGGGTCCATGTGTCTTATTTCCCACAAGCTTCTCTAAAAGATTGAGTTTCAACTCCTGTTCACTAAAAACTTGAAATCAAGCTAACTAATAACTGAACTCAACTAGTTGCTTTACTTGACATTGGTCTTTATTTTTACTTAAGTCCTCCTAAATATTTCCGAGATAATCTGAAAACTATTTCCCTTATTGAAACTTATGTATTAATAAACTGCCTGGATTAAAGGACTAACATTGTAGTGCAATTAACTATCTGAATGGGACTTTCAGATAAATTTACTTGCAGTTGTGTACATGGTGCAGCCTGAGCAAAATATAATTCAATGTTTCTTCTTTCAGAATATTGGTTATACATCTGTGGCAAATGCTTAGTAGATATCGCCATACAGAATCATTTCAGGAATTTAGTGTACTTGTTTTTTTCCATCAGATTCAAATTTACTATTTTAGCACTCTGGAGGAAAGTAGCCTACATGTAGCCTCACCCTACCCCTAACAAAGGAAAAATGGGGGGAGGGTGTGGCTACATGTAGGCTAGAAGAAAGCAATGTTAAAAGTGAACACTTCAGACCTTGAACTTTGCAAGGTAGTTTGCAGCAACTAACTAACAGTATACACATGGTTTTGTATGACCAATTTTTTTTTTATTCTAGTGTCTTAAAATTGCCCTATGTAAGGTACCGGTAATAAGGATTCTGAAATGCGGGAAATCTTTGTTTGTAAAATCTGTAATCTGGGAAATTCTTGCTTGTAGAATCCAGAATCCTGGTATTTGGAACTTGTAATGAATCCTGAATCCAAGATTGTTGGATCATTATATGTTTCTGGGAAACTGCCCTCCTACCCCTCCCCTAAAGTCAACATTAACACTTACTTCTCACTTAGGGCAAAATGATGGGTTAAGGGAGGGGTAGGTGGGCAGCTTCCCAGAAATGCATAATGATCCCACAGTCTTGGATTTTGGATTCCATGGTGTAGATTCCAGATTCCTTGTCATTGAAACTTGGATGCCAGACTGATAAAAAAACACTATTATATCATTGTTAAGCCTGGTTCTCATACGCCACCGATGTACCTGCAACATGGCTGCTGGTATTGTCTGGGATACTGTTCCAATATGAGAACAGAAGTGGCCAGCAACGTTGGTCATTCCAGTCTTTACTGCCAGCATGCCTGCCAAGTTGACTCAAATTCAACTTTGCAGGCATGCCAGTGGTAAAGTTCTGTGATGGCTTTAGTCGCGGGCGGCGCATGTTCTCATTTGTCCAAGAAGTAGCCCGGGCAGTACCAGCGGCTACGTTGCAGATACATCGACGGCATATGAGAACCAGGCTTTACATAGTAAATCAAACTTGAGTGGAATTATCAACCTTTCTGCTTATCTCCAAACAGGGTCTGGAAGTGATCAATTCCCTGTGTCAAGACAGAATTCAAACCTGTTTGGGCCACCCTTGTCTGAAGAGAGCAGAGCAGATGATGGGTTGTTTGGAACAAACCCATCAACTTTCAACAGATGTTCCATCTTTGGAGATCCTAGTCCTATTCAGTCTAATGAACAACAAGCAGTCACTGGGCCTACTGAATTCAGTTTCTCCTTTGGAGCTAAATCCCCTGATGATTGGAACAGTACTTTAAACAGACCAGCTGAATTTAGCTTATTCTAGAGCTACATAACTTTTATGTCATAGGTTGCCTACACCTTTTCCCCCAGTGATTCTGTGAGTTTACAGTAAAAATTTAATGAATGTATCAGCAAAAACATTGTGTGACATACATAAGCAAAATTTACTACATTCCAATAAAAGATTAAACCTTGTCAGAAAAAGAAACAGTTTCTCTTTAGACTATCATGTTTCTATTGTCACGAAGATGGCAGAAAATGGCTTGACAATGAAAGGTAAGGTGGATTTCCACGGTCAACCTTTCAAACATCCCCTCTATATTATTTACGCACATAAAGCCAGTTGAAATTTACAACTGTACTATGCACAAAACTTATGTGATAGTGAAATCCTCCTTAAGAGAAAAAAACCATGAAAATAATAAAGAGTTCCTATAAGGAAATTGGTACAGTTTCTTATTTTCAGACAATGAAGAGGCTGATGTTTTTTTAAAGCTATTTTTTCCTAGTCCCTAGGCATCACTCAGAGGCAGTTGAGTGTTTCTAAATGTGGGGGGTGGGGGGGGGGGGGCTCATCTTTCAATCAGCCATGTGCTTACCCCTATTCAAATTTCTCAACATGCCCTTTGCGTTGTTCATTGGCACAAGCAAACCTTTTTGCAACAGTGTCTATTAGTGTGTCCATGATCAATTTGTGACAATGCACTAGTTCCTAGGAGATGCTTTGGAGGGACTGGAGAATTAAGCCCTTTTTCCCATAGGCAGTCTGACTTGTCAGTCTTTTTCTTATTCTGAGTAGTTGTCTGAGTATTCCTGAAATATCAAACTCAAACCTTCTAATTTTTCCTGGCAAAGAGAACCCCATTCAAGACTAAAATTGTCTGATTTCTGTTTCCTTCAAAATGGTGATTTATGTGATCAGCACGTGAGCAGCCAAACATTGAGATGTCACAACTTTGATTTCATACTCTCATGCAAACATAACTCTCAGACAATCAAGGTGTATGTAATATCTTAGCTATTTTATCTAAAGAATGAAAAATCCGATTATGGTGAGCTGTCATTTCCTAAACTCTTATTCTCATATGGAACACTGATTCAGTTAATTCAACCAATCAATAGCTCTCCAGGATGCACGCAAGGCAAAACTTGGTTTATCTACAACTCAAGACCTCTTTAAGGGATAAGCGGGTCTAAGCTTTGTATTTTCACATTTGTCAAATTCCACAAGTAAATAGATTAATAGAAGTCACGGATAGTACTCTGGTTTTTGATTAAAAAAAGTGATACTCTCATCTTTTCACATAAAAATTCTGCCCGGACATCCTTTGAACAAACAAGTGTGGCAATTTCAATATGCATAGTATAAAAAAAATGTCTTTGGAAAAATTATAGGCCAATTTACCCCCAGCATTTTCAAACTGCTGGGGAAAGACCATTTAACAGACATTTTCCAGACATTTTGGTTAAGTTACAGCATGTCCCAAAATATAAATCCCAAAGAGCCACAAGCTACCGCCTGATTGCAACTGAACTTGAAAAAGTACCATAAAGCTCATTATTTTAATACGTCTCAGAAAATTCTTATCGGTAGGGCACATCCGAACTGACGTGTTTATAAAATTTTTTGCCCTTCGGTAGCCAGACAGTTCGCGTTTGGGACCTTTTACCCGCGTGAAACGTGAGTAGGGCGAGTAATTAATCAAACTAATCGGATCAATTAACCCATGTCAGTGAAGAAATCTTCCTCCGTGACAGTTGTGTACGGTGTTGATTTCATTGCCCACCACTCACACTTGCTCATTTTCGCGTCAACACGCAATAGTCAACATTACGGTGAGTTGCAACTTGCATTAGCATTCGATTGGCGGCCGATCGCAAACGCACACACCAGAAGTGAAGTGTTTATTTTATATTCAAGGGTACACCAAATACCTCAAATGATTCTGTGACAGATCTCTGTCTTCTGTTATGATCAGCAAGACGGAGGCCTCTAATAAAGCAATGTAATGCTATTAAGTTTCCTAAATTTCTAAGATTGATTTGATATGTTGGTTTAAGAAATGAAATGAACCATGAAACGTTTCAATTTAATTTTGCGGCATTGGACTCCAAACCGGCGGTCGGAAGTCCTTTGTGCGGAACTTGACGCGGAATAAGCGACGTGCCTAAAGGGTTTCGCGTCAACCTGTCTTCGATTACTGAATAACTTGACTGTAACTCGTTGTTATTCAGGAAACTTACCAATGCTTTGACTGCCAATTTTTTTTGCCAACAAAGGTTTGTGGATCATGTCACGGGCAGCGTGATCAATGGAAAGTAAATTTGGTCTTTTGTGATGAAAGTGCTCTTGTCAGGGTTTACTGTCTTATCCCGCTGTTTGATTGGTCCGACTTGCGCCACGTGACGCCTCGGTGATTGACATCAAGGCATGCAACAGAAGATCTTGGTCAGGCTGGTGTGGTGTTCACTGAATTGATCCGAAATGGACGAAACGAAGGTTATTTATCACATTGATGACGAAGATACACCTTACCTTGTAAAGCTGCCCAAAAGTCCTGCTGAAGTTACGCTCTCTGACTTCAAAAATGTGCTCAATCGGCCGAGTTATAAGTTCTTCTTCAAGAGTATGGACGATGACTTCGGGTGAGTTTGTGTACCAAATAAGCGCTCTCTGTGTAGATTCATTTCTTAGGCACTGTTTGCATTGTCTCTCTTCGTTGTACAGTTATTTCTCAAGCGAAAATGTTCCAATTTTCAGCAGGTTATGTATCTGTATAAATAGTCTTTGAAATACATTTGTTTTGGAAAACACCGACCTGCCTCGTTCTTCCATCCAATGATTTTAAATCCGTCTTGTTTTGCTTTGAAGCCATACTGTGTGAAAGTTCGCTCGCTATCAGCATGTTCCGTGACTCCCTGTGTATAACTACGAGTATACTTAGCCTTTTCTTGTATAATTAATTTTCCGTTATTTCAAGCGATCTACGGCGAGTCATTGCTGGCGAGTTTTGGCCCAGATCTTACGCATTCCATCCGAACTTTTCTGATGACTTTCTCGATTGTAATTGATACCTTTTTCGTTCATGATAACTTCGATCTCTTTTGCAGTGTGGTCAAAGAAGAGATAAGCGATGAAGAGATGAACTTACCATGTTTTAATGGAAGAGTAGTCGCATGGGTAAGTGGTTTTGCCATTCTTTTGTAAGTTCCGATCGTAGCTGCGAAATGAATTACCGGCGAAGCCATTCAAGTGATCGGGTTTGTTGATATATTTTCGTAGCATGAAATAAAGTTTATTTTAAGTTGTAACTCAGTCAAGGTCGCCCAAAACAGTCAATTGCCGTTTAGAACACAGATTTGTAAAAGAAATGATCTGATTGTCTTTCTAGTGCGTTTTCCTTCCTCGTGATTCCACAGAGAAGGATATCCGTCTGGCGCCAAGGTTCATGTTTATACTTCTTTGGATGATCTTGATTTAAAGCCATTATTATACGAAAAGCAACTGTAGAGAATTAGCCTTAAACATAAACATGTTTTGCCGGTATTTATTGCCCAGTCTTTAAAATTTACTTCCCTTTCTACTTGTCATCTATTACCCCAAACCTCAAACTTCTAGCAGTCATTTGTTATCTGAAAAAAGATATTGGCTCTCTGATTGTGCTTCAGTCATAAAGTTTGGTTGAATGTACAAAGGGATTCGTACAAAGCCTCATATTTTATTTACATCTCATCGATTTCCTACTGAGGCTATTGTTAAGAAAAGACAATTTAATCAAGGTTATATGGACGAAATAGTAACTGTTTCGTAGATTTTAACTCCGTCCTTTTATCGCAAATCAGACAATTTTTTGTTCGAAAGGCTTCTAGCTGTCATTCCAAAATGAATTATTACGGTGATTTGCATTCTTCTTGTTTGTCAAGAGTAAAAGTAATTTTTTGAGTGAACGATCCGGCCAATGCGAGAAGTACTGGCTCTTTGCTCTGAGACATTTGAAGGGAAATGCTATGTAATACTAGGTTTGCAATTAGGAGGCTATTCGTTAAATTGTCATCAGTGTGAAGGATGCAGTTCTTTGAAAGGCCAGTCGCGTATTTTTGGTTCATCAATGTGAAGCCATCCAAACAGGACTGTAAACAATCTTTACAATCTTACTTAGAAATCTTGAATAAAATAATCGCGTAGAAGTTAGCGTCAATGCTTTATGATGATTTTCAAATATCGAACAGTACGCTAGGAAGCTTAACAATTTACAACTACATGTATCTTTCTCAGTGATAAAATTTGACCATAAAAACTGTCTGGCCATGACACTTGCACCTCAAAATCATGAAGGGCAAGTTCAATACTTAAAACATTTAAGTAAATGGATCTGTTGGAAACAGATGGTTTGTTAAAATACCAAAAAATTTACTCTAAAACACACGGAGAGATTATTAATAAGAAATTGGTTGTATATTTCGCTCTTTCATCTTATCTTCCTCTATGGTGTGATTTTTCCACCTCTCTGTTAATAATTTTGGGTGTTCTACTTTGTCAGTAAGGTTGGATGGATGTGCTAATTAGTCTGTTAGCCTTGCTCATTAATATCCTTTTTGTTGGATTAGAACAATAAGAACCTTTTTTTCTTGGACAAGACCATGGGAAAGAAAGACCTTTTGTTCTGATATCTTTATGCTAAACCAGAGAGTCTTTGTGACGATTGTTAAATTGCCTGTGAGCTTGGATGGTGTAAAAAGGAGATTAACAATTAAGTATTTTTTTATCATAAATTTGCTTTTAAATCCAGTCATTGGTTTTGCTTTTATAAATATAGAATATTTTATAGTTTATAATAAATCAATTGTAAACCACATGTTACATCCTTTTATATTTCTATATTTTGTTAAGTGGTTCTAAGCCTCACTAAAATATTTTGCAGAAGTGTAAAATATGTTGGGGTAGCTATATTGTTCACAAAGTGACCTAATTACCAGTGTATGATAATAAGAAACGTTTTTGCAGCCAAAACAATCAGGGCAATATATAAATGTCTAAACTTTTTGTTTATTTGTTCAGTGAACAGAATAAAATATCATAAGGGTCTTAGTACTGCCTTCAATACGTTTACTTAAATTTACTTTGTCTGAGGTTTCACTATTTTAATGCTTAATTAAGCTGTTTGCCTAGAGACTGTTTGGCAGTTCAGTTAAAATACTGTAACGAGGGCAAAAAGAAGCAAATGCAAAACAACATATTTTGACATAATCTTAATGTTGTCTTATGCCTTGTTATAACTCTTCCATGTTCTTTATTTGGCTTCACTCTAGAAAGGGTGCTCTCAGTTGACTGTATATTAGAGCAAAAAGAGTAATTGATGGCATGTTCTCTGGAAATTGTTCTTCTGAGAGATTTAATTGTAACCATAGTAAAGCCCTGCTTATGTGCAATATGAGAGTTCCGTAGTAATATAGTGTAGTCCATCAGCTCTGCTAATGGAATACACTCAGGATCTAAAACAAAGCAATCATTGTATTCTATTCAGTTTTATGAGGCCACCATGGGGGTGGGGCCAGTTTCTTTCTTTTTATGTTCACAAATTGAGGGAGAAAACAAGTTCCTGCCAGCATTTTTTGCTCTGTGTTTTGTTACCATTTCTTCAACTTGTGTTGTTCATTCAAGGTCATTTATGTTGTGGTTCAATTTTATCCTTGGTTTACAATGTAAGTTAGTTAAATTTGTACTTTATTTTTTGGTATGTTAATGAATGACAGTGAAGCAAAGGAGTGTCTTGTCTTGTCTACTTTTGATACCAGAACAGGTCTTTTTTGATAATAATGTTATTAATTATTAACGATAGTAATAGATGTTTAACCTGTGATCAATTCATTGTTTCAGCTTGTCACATCAGACACAAGTAGTGTATCAGATCAAGGCAGCAGAGATGACCAGCAGTCTGTTATATCAGCTGGATCTGATCTGCCTCCCCCTATGCCAAGAACAGTTGGTATTGGGGATTCAAGACCACCATCCTTCCAGTAAGTAAACATCATAAGTAGAGTTACCTGGCCCTGGTTTTTCAAACACTGGATAGTGCTATCCACCAGAGAAGTATTCAAGAAACCAATGTGCTATCTAGGGGATACAGATTTATCCATTCAATAGCATTATCCAGGTTTTGAAAAACTGGGGCCTGGAAGAAAACCATATCTTGCTCTGTTAAAAATATAATATTGTATGTTTTCACTGTCTTCATACCATATTCTACCAAAAAAATTCAGATTGATCCATTGTTCTTTGCATCCTATGGGATGCATGCCATGAATTATTTTGTATCTTTGGGGATCTTTATGGGTCAGGGATGCAGGACGTAGAGGTAACAAAATCACTGGGTACCAATACTTTGTTTTCATAGTATCTGGATCTACTTGCGTCTTTGACAAGTTGTATTACAAAACACTTTGATAATATGACTGGTCCTTTGGGAAACTTGTGAATTTTTTTCTCCGATAAGCCAAAGATTCTGGGGAAACAACATTAATAATGTTATTGTTTCCCTTGGGAGCTGCTTTTAATGACAAAAACTGTGTTAACACCCAGGTTAGGTTTTCCACCCACTCCCCACCCATTGTCATCATCACAATGATCACAATTTACTTTGGTTTTGTTTATTAAATTGTATAGTGCAGGGTTAATCATTATCCTACTTGTAATGAATCAAAAACTACAGAAATGTTTCCTATGCTTTTTAGGATTATTAAAGGTCATCAGGTTATGTGACCTCCTAAAGTAACATTTAGTGGCCACATGATATTTTTGATCTGTTAGAAATTGAGAAAATTCTGATCTTATAGTCCTACCAAAACTGCGAGAACAGAAATTACTATTCTTATCATCTACTGAAACTAAGAAGTACAGTTAAGGCTAAAATTGATTATTATGATCTGTCAATTTTATTTTTGTTTTGTTGCTTGTTCTAGTCATGGTGGTCACTCAACTACAGGGGACTTTGATTCAGAAGTCGATTCTACAGTTAGTTCTAGAAGAGGTTCCAGAAGACGGGAAAAACATAGTATAAACAGAAATGAAGGTGAGTTTGCCACACCGGATAAAACAAGGCAGACCTACATGTTGATATATAGGGCTAGGATGTAAAAGTAGGTGGCTTGGTGATCAAGTGCCGTAGACAATGTGAGGATTTCCCTCCCTCACTTGACCTGTTTTCCCCCAAAAGTAGATGGTTGTTTAGCCTGATGCTGGCACCTGATGAGAAACCTGCAGTAAAACCACAATGTCCTTCAAAGTGAAATTTGCAGAGTGTTATCACCTTGCAGTCTAGTACATTTGACATTACTAAAATGGGACTAATGGATTTGTTAATTTTTCCATGTGTTACAGTAATCCATGGTCGACGGCGGCATGATGGGGATAGATATGAAAGTGCTTCTGTGATGAGTAGCGATATTGAAACAACAAGTTACCAAGATTCCTCAGATGATCAAAGCAGGTAAACTACATGTAAAGCTGCACTGTAAGAAAAATTGAAAGGAGCCCCATGCTCTGAACCTGTGACAGCCAAGGTGGCGGGGTATGGTTTCGATGAAAAGATTTAAGAGCGTTTTCCATTCAACAAAAATTCCGGTTTGAAATTTTTGAAGTTTCACATTCCCAGTAAGACAGTACATTCAGGTTGGACAGATGTGACCCAAGCCATCATGCATTTGGTTATTGTTCTTGTAAGCAGGATACAAAAGAGCGGCACTGGGGGCAGCAATTTTGTCAAATGGTCCAACTGACCAAAATGACCAGACTGGTCAAAGTGGATCACCTTCAAAGCTGGTCCATGCATGGTTGTTTGTATTTGTTAAAACTGTTTTCCTTGATGGTGGCTTTCATTGTATCCTGGTCAAAGAACACTACATGTTTCCTTTTAAAACAGCTTTTTTCATAAACTGAAAGAGTTAGAGGGAGGCAAAAATTTAATGTTTGTCTGAAAAAGAAAATCAGAAAGAAAAACCGGGGAATGGGGATTTACTGTTCCAGTTAATTGTGTCCCAAGATTGGGTTATTCCAAGAAAAATCCACACCCCCACGACAGAAGACATGCTGGAAAATCTCACGGGAGGGGGGTTAACGGCTCTGGAAATCCAGACGGTAGGGGGGCTCTGAACCCTAAAAATACATCCTCGGGGGGGGGGGGGGGGGTAGCTTAATCGATTTTATTGATGTTTCAATCGCTTCAATTGTTAAGTTTTCAAAACATTGCTTTGCCTTTTCAAGTTTTATTATTCTTTCAAACTAAAGACCTCTTACCACATTTATTTTAAGTTTCCATCCATAGGCTTGCCCTCGTTACTTTTGTAGAAGCGACATACGATAACTTGAAGATATCAAGAAAATAGCATACTTCATAAAAAAGTGCTCAATTCAAGGAAAGCAAACAATGATTTTACCTCGAATTAAACATTTTTCCAAGGTCAATGCTATTTCAGGGCGATTTACCACTAAAACGGCTTACAAGTAAGCGTGGTTGTTCGTGATAGTTCAGCGGCCATTTTTAAAGGCAGGTCTTGTGGCAAGCATACAGTGTGTCATGTAATATCCCACTAAGTGTCCTTTTTCTTTCTTTCTTCCGTTGTCATTTTTTATCGACAAAGAAGAGAACCATTTATTTGAGGACATAGTTTTCAGCTTCATTGTATTGTATATTTTGCCCGTTCTAGAAAAAAGGAGAAGTTCACTCAAATATGGGCTCATTTGCAAAAAGTCTAAGCCTGTTTAAGAAGATGTGAAAATGGAATCTTAACTTTCACAATAAACAGTGAAATCACGGAAAATTGAGACTTATTTAATGAAAAGATCATCTAACTGCTTAAAAGGATTCTTCTGCATTGAGGGTAAATTGAAATTACAGTGTCTCACAATTTTATGGAAATCCAGATGGGTTGGGGGGAGGGGTCTTTGAACTTGGAAATCCTGAGGGGAGGGGGGCTCAAGCAGTTTTGGAAATCCAGGTGGGAGAGGGGGTCAAAAAACCGTGCCTTCGTCGTGGGGGTGTGGATTTTTTCTGGAATAACCCATTGTAGCTTTGGCTAGAAACAGCATTAAAGATTTATTTTCATCTTTGTAGTGTTTCTAGGTTTTCAAGCACAACAGAAAACTCTCAGCTTCTACGTGGGAGACATAGAAGAAGAAGAAGGAGACCCAGGATGCCCAGAGTTCAAAGAGTGTGTACTTGGGCCTTTTTTTAATTAAAGTTCATCTTCTTTTGTCTTTTTAGCTAGTGGGGAATTACATACATTTGAACCTCCAGTAAACAATCTCCCAAAGTACCAAGTCATTATGTTTGTGGACTCCTAGGCAGCATTCACACTTTGTGTGTGGGCACAGTGCCTGAGTGTGCTACTTGCTTGGCACTAATGTGAACACACCCTTTTTTCAAGTGGCTACCCTAGATTTTTGGCACAGTGCCAGTGGCCGAGCTTGTACTTGGGCACAGAAGTTGGCAGCAGGGCCCTGTGTGCACCCCGTTATTGTTAGTTTTAGGGCGAAATGGAGCAAGTATGTACAAAGTCACATACTGGGTAATCAAGGTGTGAACACAACACTATTTTGTGCTGTTACTGAGGAACTGGTTTCCAGGCACCAAGTGTGAACAGCTTCTTAGTGCCGTGACCTGGAAAATTGATCTTGTAAGGTTACTTGAAAGAAGTGTTTTTACATAAAAGAGTGAAAAGAGTGAATTTCTTGTTTACAAAATATTGCTGTTCTGTACTGAATTACTGCATAACAGTCTTGTCATTTACTTTAAACTGAATTTAGAATGACATTAGTGACCATTGAGGTTCGATACTGGTTAGAGGGGGCATATTTTAACATATTTTAAGTAGTGTCTGACTAGAATTTGAGGTGTTCAGTGATGGTTAATTAACATTTATTAATTTCCTTTTTCAGTGTTCGTCCTTCAGCACAATTACAGAATCAACAATGTCTCTGAACATTATCACAGTCACTCTAAATATGGGTGAGTCCCCTGCCCCTGTTTTTAAAAGCAGTCAGTGTTGTTGATGCTCTAAAAATAAGATTTCTCCTCAAATTCCTACAGAATTTTCTAGGAGGTTCTTGTAAAGAAACCATGAATCTGTCTGTATTTCAAAGAGCAACTGTGATCCTTTCTGCATTGTAATCATTTTTAGTAGTTGTGAGAACTTGTTATTTACATAACTTTAAGGATTACATAGTCCATGCATGCATCATTGTGGTCAAACATATGTGAAGTATATGTTTAGTGCATACCTACATGTTGATATAATTTATCATATGAGGTGAAGTCTTCTATAAATAACAAAAATCTACACATTCCACAAAATGTTAAAATAGAAGTTGATGTTGTTATTATTTGTTTTCAGATAAAGTCAATTTTCTAGGAATTAGTATTGTTGGTCAAAGCAACAAAAGAGGGGATGGTGGAATTTATGTTGGTTCAATCATGAAGGGGTAAGTGTTAACTATTTCTGTGTAAATGAAATTCATAGTTTTGAACCTGCTATTTGGGATTAATACCCTTAAAAATGCTAGTCCATAACCTCTGAAGGGAGTGTTTAGATCAGGAAAAGTGGTGTCTATTACTGCTGACCCCTATCTACATTGTATCTGTATTCATTTATGAATAAAATCCAAGAATTCAGAAATGTTTTTGTTTGTAAGGTTTAGAATGCAATACTCTTAAAACTCTTGATACCAAATGTCATTTTCAAGTAGTATTGAAGTTATTATTTACAGTTTTTCTTTGTATTGAGTATTTGTAAATAGGTCTTGTTTTTATTTCTTTTCCACTGAAAGTGACATTTTTGTCAATTTCAAAATGTTGTCGTTTTTCACTGATCCTTGTCTGATCTTTTTCTCTCTAATGTAAACAGAGGTGCAGTTGATTTGGATGGTAGAATAGAACCAGGAGATATGCTGCTCCAGGTATGTACAGCACTTTCTTTTTTACCTTAAATCCTCTATTAAGCCCAGAGGGGGCTTTTTTATTTCAAGCACATTTTTTTTTTTTTGGGGGGGGGGGGGGGGGGCTTATTTAATTTAGCAAAGATGATGGTATCAGTTGTCCATAAAGAACTAGAATGCAAAGTGGAAAAGCTCAAGTACAAGAAGTTGAAATCATGCAGCCAAGGATTGAGAACAACTCCGAACTTCCACCTTGTGAATAAACCATCCTAGATCAGTCCACACAAAGTTACAGTGGTGATTGATTAATGCAGTCTAACATTTTATGAGTGAATAATAATAAGGGAAGGAGTGGCTTACTAACTTTCTTTCTCTGAAAAGGGAGGACTTAGTAGAGAGGGGGAGCTTAATAGAGGATTTACGGTACTTAAAGTCCTTGATCATTCTTTTGTCCTTCTAGAACATCTCATTGTAAAAGAATGTTGTATAACACAGGTTTTTAGCTACCTGATTGACGTGAATGAACAGTCATAAAAAGGTTATTAAAATAATAGCAAGTTTTTGACCTTGATTTCTGATCTCTTTCCCTCGTTTCAGGTCAATGATGTTAATTTTGAAAATATGAGCAATGATGATGCTGTGAGGGTGTTAAGAGAGATGGTCCACAAACCTGGGTAAGGCTCTTAACAGAATTGTCCCAGTTTTTTTTTAATGTGTGCCCTTTTTGAAGGCGATAACAAAAATAATCTTGTTGATGTTTTACTTATTCACATTATCCTCTTTGGCCCCCTTTTTTTAACCGGATTCAGGAAATCCAGTATCGTTTTCTTGAATTAAGAGATGATTTATTGCCCTTTATCATGTCTTATTTCATCTCATTTGTAGTCAGTTCAATGTTGTTTTAATAAAAGGAAACTGTGAATATACTGTATGCTTGAAACACTTCATTAAACCATTTAGTTGTTTACACTTGACATTTGAAAGCTGTGAATGACAATTTTACTAGATCTCAAGGCATAAATGTTTATGTTAAATGCAACACTATAGCAACAAATTTATCATCTGGTAAATACACATAAAAAATGCTGCTTCTATGCATGTTTCTCATTAGTCCTTTTATAAATTGCTTTTCAGACCTATTACGCTGACTGTAGCAAAATGTTGGGATCCAACGCCCAAAGGATACTTTACATTACCTCCAAGTATGTATCAATTTTTTGTTCTTTGTAATGGGCCTATTTCCCTATGTGTTATGGAGTTGGAATTTTCTTATGAAGTCATAACAAAAAAATTGAGCTCCATAATACATGAGGGAAAGATTTTACAACAGCTTGAAAATGTCAAAATTTATAAGGATTTGTAGGAGAAACCACTAAAACGTGACTGGTGGCAAAGGTTGTTTTCCCATACAAGTCCTTTTAATTTTCCAAACCTTTGTTTTGCGATATCTGACTGAAAATTTCAGGTTACCTACTGTAATGATTCAAGTTAGCTCCTGGGGTGCTTATTTACTTTTGGTACATCAAGGGAGGTACCAAGGGAGGTATCACTTATTTAGGACAGGCCCTCCTTTTTTTTGAGACACAGTGGAATGTTCAAAACAAAACTTTAATATTTGTGAAAAAAGGAACAATAACAGACACTGTAACAGCAACAAATATATGGTGAATGTTCAGTTAATCTGAGGGAATATTAAATCTATTTCTACACCGATAGCTTTGACATTGTCACTTACAAAACAATACTGTAGATAAAAGCTGGTATCTTTGACGTCCAATTCGTTGATCCCATTGAAAGGATCCTTGAAAACTCCTTGATGAAGTGTGCACTAGTCATTTGAAACGTGTAGAAGACTAAAACAATTTTGCAACTTGAGAAGTTTGCAGAAGTGCTGCTCACTGGTTTATCCTTTTGAAAATATTCTGTTTTTGTAATTTGGTATTACCGTTCGTTTGTGAGCAATTAAAGGAAGGTGAACCTTGATTGATACGTACCCGTACTCTTGGAATAGGGGCGCTTATTAACAAAATCACATTTGAAGGGAGGTGCTTATTAAAAAGGGGGCGCCTACTGGAAGGAGGGTGCTAAATCAAATCATTATGGTAATTTTTTAAGATGTTCTATCACTTCCTGCTAACATTTTTCCAAAGCAAATTGTTTTCATGTTTACTGAAAGGCAATCACATGATCAACCATTACAAAAGGCCTAGGTTGACTTTACTGTGTGCAGTGTGAAGACCTTATAAATCGGTAGATTAACATTCGGGTTACCTTTCTGTTTTCTGGTCTAGGTGAACCAATTCGTCCTATCGATACGTCTGCGTGGGTCCAACACACAACAGCAATGGCTCGTAAGTACCTTAAAGTAGCCTCCAAAATTGAAATTTTTATGTAGGGGTTATCCTTACACAAGCAAAATAAGGGTAAAGTGATAAGAAAAATCTCTGCTTGTAATTTGCTCATTGTGTTGTTTTCTACTTAATTTTAGAGCTTGGTAACCCAGCAGTCCAGTATGGAAAACAGCCGAACAGCCAATCCCTAACCACCATGACATCTACAAGCTCATCAATGACGAGCTCCCTACCAGAGTCAGACAGTGAGTTGCTTTGTGGTTCTTAACCCGTAAAATCATAAATACAGTAAACACCCGCATGTAATTAAGAACAAATGGATTAAGAACATCAGGCTGAAATTTTGCCCATAAAGCACCATATATATATAGGAACCAGTTCAGTTTGATAAATAAAACATGTTCTTATATAATAATGGAGAGGGTGTCGGAATATACCATGCCTGAAATAGGAGAGCATTTTGTCAATTTTCAGGTTAGTATGGATGATTAAAGTACTGGACAAAATTAGTTGATTAAAGGGTTTTCTTTAAGTTTATGTTCCTTTAATCCCTATACTATAATGTTGTTCATGCGAGTTATCAGCCTGAAAGTTTTATCTTTATTTGTTGGAATAAGAAAGCAATGTAACTATGGTTGCTCTTAGACAATTACAAAACTATGACAGTTGCCTGGGTGTCTTTAGGATTTTTGTTTACTTACTTATTTATTTGTAATAAAATATGCTAACTAAACCTCCACTAACATATTATGTGTGGTATTTCTGAAACGAAGTTTAACAATATATTAAGGACATCTTCGGGCTGATTTCTCAGAAAGCATTGGATAAATAAGAACTAGATCAGCCTGAACCCGAAATCATGTGTTCTTATATGTGGGTGTTTACTGTATCAAACGTGAAATTCGCATTTGTTGCCACCATGCATTTCCTAAAAAAGAGTGGGGAGAATTTGTTCAAGCATCAACTAATATACAGCTGTAACTGTTTGTAAGTTCTGTTGGCTTTATTTAGTGTTTATTTTCTCTTCTGTTCTAGGATATACGGAGCTTCCAGAAGGGGAAGGACTCTCACTAAACACAGACATGAGCACGGTAGTAAAAACAATGGCAGCTCCAGACTCAGGTCTTGATGTAAGGGACAGGATGTGGCTTAAAATTACTATTCCTAATGCTTTTATAGGTGAGTATTATCTTTGATGCTTTCACCAAACGTTTCTGTTCAGCATAGGGTAAACAGGGTTAACCTTTATAGCTGGCAGAATTGGTTGTGCGTGTGAGAGTTTTGGCGGAGAAGCAAACGATCTCTAAGCTTTTCCATGAGAAGCAAGCACCACAGCTTTGTAGCTCCTCTGCCTAAACTTTGCTTGTGCTAATGATCCTGCCGGCTACACAGGCTAAAACAGAATTCATACAGGTCATGGAAAACCTAGAAAGTCATGGAATTTATAAATTTTGCTTTCCAGGCCTGGAAAGTCATGGAAAATAAGTTATTGAGTTTATGTTTAGTAGATTAGTTACTGCAAATTTCAAAGCAAGGACATGGAATTTAGAGACAAAGTGCAAATGACATCTCTTGATCTGAGTTAGATAAAAAAAATCACCAAAATTAAGAATAGTTTAGAAAATTTTCGAATATGACAGCTAAACCTAAGATCATGGAAAACATTATGGAAAGTCATGGAATTTGAAGAGCTCAAAACATTGAGAAATTCTGGATAAAGTGCATGTTTCTCACAACACCTAGTCTAATTTCTTTATTATATTTACACCCCAGGTTCTGATGTAGTAGACTGGCTTTATCAACATGTAGGAGGATTTCAAGACAGACGTGAAGCTAGAAAGTATGCTTGCAATCTTTTAAAGGTAGGTTTGTGCTTTGTCACTTCTGCTCACTAGCACTTTACATATCCTTAGTACAAACTTGTGAGGTGTGCACTTGAAAAGTGTTATCTTTGCTCTAAATCAAACCATAGGCTAAAGTTTAATTTTCTTTTGAATAATTAAGAAAGTAAACTACGAATTAGATTACAAGACTTGTAATATTATCAGATATCTTGTCAATAACATGTGGTAAATGATTTGGTAATTATTCTAGACTTTTCTACCTTTTTTGCCATTAAAAATATTTCTTTTTTTTCTCGCTTACAGGCTGGCTTTATTCGTCACACAGTGAATAAGATTACCTTCTCAGAACAGTGCTATTATGTTTTTGGAGATCTTTGTGGAAGTAAGTTTTTTATTTTCTTTCCTTTTATATTTTAGTCCATGCCTTAGGGGTAAAAATTTAAAAGAGTTTTTCCAATATAATCAGAGTTTTTTTCTTTGTTGTATTATCAAGCCAGGTTATCTATCTCCTATATTACCACTAATTTAATTATTTAAATTTTCAAATATATTAACAGTCTTGGTTATAGCCTAGAGCTATTTTGATACCCCATACTACTCCGGATGCTTCTGGTCTGAAACTAAATTGGACTAGCAGATGTGCTGCCTACTTATTTTTGTGATAATTACTAAATTATTGTGTATTGCATTGCTGAATGTCAAAGCTGGAAACTCTCTTTGAATATTTGATTTTTGAATTGGCTTGTGGCTTAAAGGA
Source organism: Porites divaricata (assembly GCA_038088405.1). Taxonomy (NCBI): domain Eukaryota; kingdom Metazoa; phylum Cnidaria; class Anthozoa; order Scleractinia; family Poritidae; genus Porites; species Porites divaricata. Next base: position 6,063,416 of record JBBMOI010000008.1, read on the forward strand.
TTATTATATTCTTATGCTAATTATCAAGGTTGTGCTCTAGTAATAAAAATCAAAGGAGCCTAGTGCCCTGAACCTGTGAAATCAAGGGTGTCTAGTATATGATTTTCGTGAAAAAAGAAAGAAAACCTAAGATTTCCTAAGGTCCCCCAATACCAAAAGTGGGGGCCATGGACCACTGAGCGATGCTTGGTGTTCAGCCCCTGTATTGTTATTCTAGCTGCCAGTTATTTGTAAATCAGATGGGGAGCAAAATACCAATTTTGTTTTTACATTATTCAGAAGAAACGCCAATTCAACCCCAAGATAATGTTATCAGATGATTATTTGTTATTACTTACCTAAAACTTGTGATAATACAGCTTGCAAAGAAAGTCATGTCTGATAGCCCAGGGTTAGTGGATTTTGCTGTCGGGCTAGTGATTTTTGCAAGTGTCGTTTTTGGGGAAAATTCAAATTATGGAAGGATTGTAATCAATTCTGCTAATCAAAATCGGATGGGGGCTAGTTGAAATGACTTGTGGCTAGTACATGCAAGCTACAGCTTGCTCGCGTGGCAGGCTATAAAACTGAATTTCTTTGCACCCTGTAATATTTTTTCTGCTTGAATATCCTTTATGAGAACATTTGTTATGATTTAAGGCAATGGGCAAAGAGAGTCATGTCCAGGTTTAGTGGATTTTGTTATCTGGCTAGTGAATTCTGTTGTTAGCTTGCCTGACAGGAAAGGGAATTTGAAAAAAACTGTAATTAATGCTACTGGCCAAGAATTGTTTTAGGGCTAGTTAAAATTGTTCTTTGGCTAGTACATGCTACAATCTTGGACAAAATAAATGGAAAACCTTGACCCCCCCCCCCCCCCCCTCCCCCCAAATCAAAGATGGAAAAATGGCGCGTTTTTGGCTTTCGCGCGGCTTCATCCTTGATTTGGGGGGATGGGGGTTTGCTGTTCCATTTTATTTTGTCCAAGATTGTAGCTACAGTTTGCCTGAAGGGTAAGCTGTAGAACTGACTTTCTTTGCGTCCTGGATTTACTGCTTTAACTGGTAAAAGTTGTCTTTTGCATTGCATTTTCAAACTGTTTCTAGAATTCGATCCTTAACAGTTATTTTGTGTTTGTGTTTTTAGATATGGCAGCTCTTACAATTCATGAGCATGAGGGTGATGGTGACAATGACACTTTGGGACCCCTCCCTCCACACCAGCAAGGAATCTCCTGGATGGCAGGGCCCCCAAGTTATGGCTATCATCAAATGCCTCCTTATCCCACAGCCCCCCCAGTCATGGTTGATGCACAGACACCAGGGTATGCGCAGTCGTTTTACAGTGCACACAGTGGTAGCCAAAGCCCTCACAGTGCTAGTGGCAGCTCTAAAAGAAGCGGTGGTGGTAACCGTGGAGATGGTGATAACAGAAGTAGTGGTGGAAGCAGTAGTGGAAAGAGTGGTAGCAGCAAGGGAAAGGATCGTGATGCACGCAGCGTGGAAGGGTCAGCTGCTCCAATGCTCCCTGCTCCACCCCCGGTCGGGGTACCCATGCCTGGGACCCCTGGACTTGCTATGATACCGAGACCACTTGATCAAGTCCCTGATAATCTTTCAGCGAGTAGAAACAGTTTTAGAATGGCCATGGGTAATCCTTGTGAATTCTTTGTAGATGTCATGTGAGAAGGTGAACTGGATAATAATACTGGCAAGTTGAGTCATGGAATAAGGGGCAGCGATCATGCCCTGTGACAGCAGCCCACAGTAGCTGGTCAGAGTCCAAGCTATGAGCCTCCCATGCTACTTAGCAACACCTGTCTACAAGATCCTGTTTAACTTTTTGTTCTTCCGCCAACAGCTGAACAAAAGACCAGTACAGTAGTTATAAAAAATTAGTTTTCTTCTCAATTCTAAAATAGCGAATGAGGTCTTGTGGTAAATTTCCTACGACTTCCAGAGCAAGAAATTAATTGACATAATTATTAGTTATTATTTCCATTTGTACATAGTGTGGCATTGGTGCTTTTGAGATGTTAGGTTTGTACATAAAATGCAGCACGAGTTATTTTTAATGGCAAAGAGACGTCATTTTTATCTAGCAGACTTTTGAGGTACAAGAAAAATTTGAGGGGTCTTGCGCGATCCCGTAGTATTTGACCCGATCATAGCCTGTGTTATCTTCCCGTGAACCTCAGATTTTACTCGAGGAAATGACTTGTTGAATTCTCAATATAATAAAGTACTGCAGAGCTTAAGCCGTCTCGCATTATTTGGAGAGTTTTCAGAAGATACCTCACACCTATAACTCCCATGCATGATTAAAGGTGAAAACCCATCCCAAGGTTCATTTAACCCTTTAAGAGTGATCAACATAAACTTTCTCATTGTAAAATATATTGAGAGAATGAGTGGCTACGAGAATTCACGACATGATCACAGAAGACGAATATAATTAATACTTCAACAAATTCTCCCCACTTCTTCTATTAAAAACGTATGGGGACAACAAGTGAGAATTTTTATTTTGATATAAGGGGTTATAAATGGGTAAAGGCTGAACATTCCACCCTGCAGGTGCCATGCCAAAGAGGTGGTCTTTGGTCGCGTATTGAGACACCTTCCAAAACTGTTGGCAGGAGACTAGGTACGTCTCTCAATGCCTTTCTGTGTGAAAGGGTTTATATTGAACTTAATTGAGGCATCAGATGACATACCGCTAGTCATCACTAACTTTTGATCCGTTGCATGATAGTGGCTTTCAATGGAAACTTAGCGTTAGTGAGAGACAATTGGAAAATGATAGGATTGTACAATTAACTTATAATTCAATAAAACAATTCAAATGAGCACAGTTTTACATTGTAAGGAAGGGAGAGGTAGGGGTTTGTTCTCTTTTTTGGAGTAAATCTTTTCCACTAAATAAAGTTAAGCAAACGAGAAGAGAATTACTGTGCGCTGGTTATTCACATCATTTGCGTACACCGTGCACGGTTAGTACTCGAAGGGTAAAAACTTTGATGAGAATTTAATGATTGAAATGAGCCAGATAAACGTTTTCTGTCGTATTTTAAGATACAGCTGCGAAGAGGTTTTACTGGTTTGCCTGCGTTAGGCCCAGTTTAGTTTTTGCATTTGTGTCATTGAATTCCTGCGTTGAAAAGTGACAAGGGTGCCCAATAATTTCGCAAAAGGTGTTGCGTACTTCGTTTTTGCAGGCGAAAGGCCACTATGTTTTTTTTTTTTTAAAAAGAAAATAATCGTGACACGTAGTTATTAAAAGGAGGAACCAGCCAAAACGACCCACAGTCACTGATCGATACGAAGATCCAGAACAACCCAAACAAGTAGAGCGCGGGAAACCTCTCTCATTTATAATTAGTGCAATTCCAATGCTTACGATCAGATGTGAACTGGTTGAACAGAATTGGAAGCGCAAAAAAAAAAAGCTCATCTCAAAGCTCATTCCTGTCCCTAAAGTTGAAAACAACCCTCTTTTGCGACAAGGGGAAGTGTCCTTCATTGTCTTCTATGATAAAGAAAAGATGAAACAAAAAGCAATCTTGGATTTTTATCACATGAAAGTAAGGTTTCCCTCTTACTGAAGTAACTAAAGTTTCCTCGTATTCTAACTCTAAAAAAGCATCCTCGTTAGCGGGGAAATCTATGTTGTTTTTAGGATGTTGCAGTGTTTGCTTCTTATTGGTGCCCAGTCCCCTCTCCGTAGTGGTACATAGAACCGCGCGTTACAAAGGCGACGAGGGGAGGGTGGGAGAGTCAGTGTTAGTCTTATGTTTCCTCTTACTGTCAGTGAAGAAATCACAGGATACAGCTTACTTTCCTTTGTTTTGATATTTTATTTACAGCTTTTTATCTTACAAAAATAACTCGACTAATTTTATTCTAGTCCAGAGTAGTAGTCTTCGACTACGAACATTTTGAAATTTCCCTCTTCAGTTATCGCGGTTATAAATAACTATACGTTCAGTAAATTCGATTTTATTTTCATATATCAGGTATTTAAAAGAAACTTTTGGGGGACCTTAATACGTTCTCCTTTCAGAACAAAGTAGAGACATTTAGAATCACGTTGAGAGCAACGTCTACCCAGGCAAACCGGTCGCTTCGATACAAGTTAGTCCCATCAAGGTGTGACAATCAAATAGCTACACGTCACCACAATAAATTAATACACATCTTGGTTAGCCCAAAATACATCTCTGACGATAAAAGTATTTTCTCTCAGGAGTATGTTAAAACATAACCCCTCTAAATAATTACGAAAATTTTTCCCTACACTTTGCAAGCCAAACCTTCACTCGTCACCAACTTGGCTACTTGTCTAGGATACTATTTTCACCACAAATAATGAAACCCGATTTTTTTTTCTTGGAAAGGAGGTGGCTTGGGCGGGGGGGGGGGGGGGGGTGGGGGAAGGACACGGGGATCGAGTTCCTCCTTTTTATCAATTACACAATGAAATAGCTACACGTCACGACAAACAGCAATGTACATGACCGTTTTTTGTCTCTAACCAAACCTAACAAAAAAGGGTGGGGAAATCACCCATTTTGACCGGTAACTATAAAGCGAACATTTTACACTTATGTCTGAAAATTTGGGTTTCAACAGACGGACAGCACAAGGGGGACCCGCGCCTATCCCAGCTCCCCGTTCCTATCAAACTGTTTGTGTTTTCATAATTAAGGTGAAGTGGTGACGGAAACAGCGGTAAGTTCGATAAGAAACAGAATTAGGACTGCGCCCCGCCCGTCGGAGGTAACAATTTGCAAATCGGCTTGTAGTATAGTATTATCCAACAGGTTGAATTCAACAGCCTTGAAATCATGACATTGGATCCACATTTGCGGACCTCGGGTGGCAACGCCTTCATGTTGGCTCAATCTTGATAAGAAGCGTAGTTAACACAACAGATCCTTGATTTTCCAGATACCATTCCAAGTTTTCCGTTCCAAGATTCTGATCAAGCAGTTCATTAGCGTCCATATCTCTCTGACTATGCCCAGCTCTGTAAGAGCCTGGTTTAACTAGAAGCTGCAAAGCGACTTGCGCTCTATAAACTTCTCCTGTTGTGCCATCCCTGTACCTAAAAATCAAACGGAAACCTTCAAGACCACTTTCACATACGGTACAACCCCGGTGGGGGGTATTTCCTTATAAGGGCTTAATGGGACGTGCGGCCAGCCAGGGTATGTTTTTCGGGATTTTTGTGTTAACAGGGTATCGATTTTATCTTTTTTTTTTCTTAATCAGGGTATCGATTTTACCAATTTTTGTCTTAAACAGGGTATCTTTTCTTGGACAATAAACAGCCTGCGCGTATGTTCTACGAACTAAACTATACCAATTTTTTTCCGGTTTCGGGTAAAATGTCTTAAATAAGGTATCAAAAATCGGAATTCTGTCTTAAGCAGGGTAGGAAAATCAGCGATTTTTGTCTTAAAGGGGGTCAGAGTATGAGGAGCTGGGCCGCACCTCCCCACCCAAGGATATATCGATTCCTCATACTAAACAGATCCCTTGAATTAATCAATTATGAACCTCACTGAATCCTAACCTCTTTTTCGCACATATCTTTGCTCATCACTAGAGTTCTTAATAGCTCAGTGATTAGAACAATCGACTAGTGTCTGGAAGGTCGTGGGTTCAATTCCCATCTAGAACTCAAGAGTTTTTTCTGAGTTCTTCTCTCCACACATATCATTCATAATCATTCATCATTGAATAACACCTATTTAAGCCAATATCTGTATTATTCAGGCACAAGCAACAGCCCCCAAGGCGTTGACGTGATCCAGTCTAACATACAGTACCAATTTCAGCGCTGAAGCACACGTCCCAGCTCCATGTCCTTCCGGCAGTGGCAGCCATGAGCGCCTGTGTAAGGTACTGGCCACACTGCGGAATTGGTACGTGTGCTTCGGTACTGAAACGTATAATAGGGAGCGTTAGCAACGACGACGGCGACAGCAAATAGGACGTCAGAAAAGCAATAGGCTTATTACGCAAAACAACAACTTTGCACGTGCATCACGCTTTTTTGTACATTTCTATACTGTCCTTGCACGACTAAGACGTGTAAATGCCTAATTGCAAGTTTTATGGAGGACGTAAACAACCGACGACGAATCTCTTTTTCTCTCTCTAAACTTGAGTGCGGTCCTCAAGAAATCAACTCCAGGGAAATTCGCCTACACTTGCCATTTTCAGCAAATTGGAATAAACGCGACAAAGATTGAAAAAACAGGAATTCATTTTAAAACTGACGTTTTCGCTGCAGTTGCCGTCGTCGATGCTAAAGCTCCCCAGTAACCTAATTACTACGGCGACCGTTGCGGAAAAGACTCTATTCTACAGACTTAACTGCATTAAGAAAATTGAGGTAACTAAAGTATTCTTCAGAGGTAATAAAGGAGAAACATACAAAACCAATACATACTCTTGCTTCTTTGCTAGTGTTTCACACGCGCAAAGAATTGTGGGTGACACACACAATTGAGGTACTTCGTTTTCCTTATTTGACGAGCCACTCCGCCGCTGACTGCTACAGCCTGCAGACATATCGATAACAATTATAGTAAACTTACTACTTTAATGCCATCAGGCTTCAGTTGTTCGAAAGGTGTATAGTCACTGTGTCATCCATTGAATAAACCTCTACCGAATGAAAAACGTAATTGGTTTCCCGAATGTCCTTCCTCTGGATAGTGATTTGGCCGTTGGATAGCTCTATCAAACGTTTGAACAACCGGGGCCAGTGTTCAATAACAATTTAGACACAATGAATTTGATTCGAACTATCACGGGCAAAAAAGGACTTTGTTGGTCCTGTCAGAGATTAGGTAAAAGGATGCGTTACTGCATCGAGCTCCGAACGAACTTTTAGCAATGCGATGTGCGTGTTTCACTTCCACAGATATTTTCACAGTAGAATTAGAAAATGGAAACGCATTATTGCCAAAGAAATTCCGTCTTCCCCCTCAAATATTAGGGGAAATGTTTTGGTAAATAGTAAGCAGACAATGATTCAGTGCACTACACTGCAGTGTGAACTGCACTGAACATGTGATTTACGTTGCGAAAGTAACGAAACAACGCTGTGGGGTACAGGCGTTGCACCTCTTCGAACTGACCAAACGTATGGAATAAAGACGTGGTTACCTTGAAGCGGAATGTGTCCAAGATCAAGTATTCTTCTTAGCCGTCCAATCATAGTACCGTAAAATGCCACGTGCCACTTATCAAACACGTGATAGCCTTCCACTCGGGGTGGAATTCTAAATTTCAGAAAGAAAATAAATGACAATTGTTGCAAGTTGCCTAGATTGCAAAGGTGTTCAAGGAAGCCAGGAGTTAGCGGGTGGGGGTGAGAAGATACAAGGGAGCAGTGCACTAATAAGTGTCACACTGCAGAAGACTTCTAGTTTATTTTCAGATTTATTTTACAGTGAAAATCGCTATCTTTATAAACGTCTGGACAATACGTCATGGCAAACAATCCCGACAGTGGCCTTCAATTCCATGATTCTTAAACCACTTAAACTTCGCGGATCCTTCACTGCTCTGACCGGCTAAAAGTTTTGTTGGCGCGGAATATGAGTATATCAAAAGAAAAAAAAACTACCAAGCTATGACCAGGTGATCTGTGACGTCATTGCGGGGGCCTGGGGAAAGAAATTTTAATGCCGTATCCCATAAACCAACGCGCGCACCAATTCAATTCAATTCAATCTGTTCCCGTCAGCTTTGGTTTATGGGATACGGCATTAAAATTTCTTTCCCCAGGCCCCCGCAGTGACGTCACAGATCACCTGGGACTCAGGCCTAACGTAAGAAATGGACACTTCTACGTAATGGGATTCTAATGAGACCCTACTCTGAAAAGGCATTTCTCAACTCGTATGAGTAAACCTGGATAAAGATGAATTTGTAAATGCGCAAACTAGAGTCAAACCTCAACCTCTACCCCAGAGCTCTTCTGCAAATGACCATCAGGAAGAGAAAAGCACCTCACGCTTGGACGAAGTCAATAGCATGAGCTCTAGGGTCGAGAATGAGTCTAACCTGAGGGGAAGTCTGTGCATGTTTACCTTAATGCAAACTGACACCAACCCAATGGCAACGCATAACGACACGGTGGATCACCGCTGACAGCATAGCGCTTTTCACCGCGGGCCTCGTGGCATGCTTGACAATAGCATACATTCAACTTACAGTCTGTATTAAAGTACTCATCTGTGGACAAAAGCAAATGATCAATTACCAAAGAGCCCTTAAGTATTTTATAGTCTTACTAAAAACAAAATGTCTATCAAACCAATTAAATGCTAAGAGTCCTGGGATTCCAAATCAGGCCAATCGTTCAACTGCTTTATATCAAACCGAGGAGCGCTGGTAGAGTCCCTTTATTACGAGATAAACAACTCGAGACCCACAAGGTCTGAAAGATGTAAATCAGGCCTATATTGAACGATATACAGCCATTCAAAAACTCCGAAATTTACTAAGAAATATATAGACGTTCGGACCGTGTATCCGGTAATCCATATCTCTTACTAAATTTTCATCTTTTCGAACAACCTTATCTTGTTCAATAGTGGTTCGATTAACAACAAACTTGAATTTTTTATGTGGCTAAATTGTAATTTAGGCAAGGTTAACCTCAAAACAACGCTAGCAGGTTAGCGGTTGAGCCCCAGGCTTGCAGGCCTGTGCAGGGAGGCCGCTTGGTTTTCAGGGCCTGATAAGAGTGTCTTCACTCACGTGGCCAGCATCTATGCAAATTTATTGGAACAAAAGAAAGCGTTTGCATAAGAAAAGAGTTCAACTCCCAGAGGATTGGTTTGGGATACCAACATGACCGCCGTTTCATTGTTTTGGGACACCAATACGGCCGCCGTGACGTCATGTGAAAACACTCTATATGTGATTGCATATTTTACCTTTGCTTTGCTTTGCATTGTGATGTTTGCGGATCATTACTAGTCACAGATTGTGATATCTGCTGGTTTTGCACCCACTCCTCCCACCCCTGGATAGGTAAGTACGGGTTTTGGTAAGTACTTCACAGAACTCTTTCAGTGTGACGGTGCCAGGTGGTTGGAGCTCGCTTGGTTGCCATGGTTACCTCCAGGGCAACGCTCTCCTTTCACGCTATAGGCCCTTCCACCTGTAAGGCACCAACTCTCAAGCTCATCTTGTCGATGAGCTTAACCAAACCTCGGGTCTCCCTAGAAGCAACCCTGGTGTCTCCCATAATCTAGGGACTCGAACCTAGCCTTCCTCGGTTTGAAATTAGGCAATAGAAACAAAAGAGCCACTAGGATAGCATCAGTCATGCGATGGCAGCAACGATAGCCATTTTCTAGACAAAATGACGATCATGTGGACTCTTTTTCTCACTAACCTGGTATTGCTAGACTAGCTCGGAATCGGTCACACAATTGTCTATAATCACAGGGACCTTTACTGCATTCACCTGGAAAAAATGTTGGAAGGAAACTTTAAGTGTACAATTCAACATTACAGTTTCCATCCCTAAAAGAATGGTCTGACAAAGCGGACGTGTTTTCTGGTGTTTCCACTATTTGAAGGCGAACTAATAAAAAATAGAAACTTGCAAATGTATGCACTGCTGTCTTGTTTGATTTCCTCCCTAAAATTATGGTGCAGTTAACACAGAGTAACAATTCCTTACCACAGCTTCTCTCAGCCTTTGCTTCTTCCATACTGACTCGCCCACGCTCACCATGGTCAGCAGTCACTATAGACACTTCCTCGCAGCAGCCGTATAAGTCAAGCACTGCAAATCGTCTGGCAGGGATGGCCTGGGCAATAGGTCCTAGGTCTTCTCCGTTAATAAGCAAATGTAACCGGCTCTTCTTGTCAATGAACACTCCAAGAGTGTCTCCCTCTTGAAGACTGTCAAGGCTTCGACGCAAGTTGTCGTTTACCTATATTTGAAATCATTTATAGTGGACAGCGCGTTTTTTCAATGACTGCGAAATATATGACATTGCGAAACACTTGAATTAGCCACAGACAAGAGAGGTAGAGTTTAAGAGTAACTCTGCCGCGCAGGTTTCACACTTCAGCTTTTGCCCCTCCCACTACCCCTTCTTCGGCGTTTGTTACATACGCTAATAGAGAGATTACGCACCGCGTGTTTCTTTTTTCCCGCGGACGGCGAGAGAGTAACATGACCTGACTTTTCCCGCGTTTGCTGTTGGCCAGCGGGGAGGACATTTTTCCCGTTTGGAGGAAACGCGTAAACGTGAGTATTTGCAGCTAGTTTATACCGACTATTGCTTCATTTTGATCGTTTATTTTTATAGCTATGCTAGACGGTTTGGTTTTCTTTGTGTTCAAGTCTTGTTTTGGGATTTGGGAGACAATGGAGTCGTAAAAAATTTACAATTTGGACCCTAAAGCCTCGGAGTCACGTTAGAATTTCAATATATCTAACGTGGGCTATTTTTGACTGCGATTCAGTGACCTTGGATCCCAGGTGATCTGTGACGTCATTGCGGGGGCCTGGGGAAAGAAATTTTAATGCCGTATCCCATAAACCAACGCGCGCAACAATTCAATTCAATTCAATCTGTTCCCGTCAGCTTTGGTTTATGGGATACGGCATTAAAATTTCTTTCCCCAGGCCCCCGCAGTGACGTCACAGATCACCTGGTCATACCTTATTTCCATTGACGTAAACTGCATTGTTAACAACTATCCAAGGGCTGATCTTTATACTATTAGCCGTGCTTGGAAGGCTTGTCAAGACATCTGGGTCTTGAGCAGTGACACCGATCATCACAGACCCTGTCCAGCGGCTGTTTAACTTCCTGATACAAACCTAATATTGAAAGAAGAAAATAAAGTAAAATAAAAAAAAAATCTTCATTGCACCTATTGACTTGACCCATCCGTCATTTTAATCACAAACGTTGTTTTCTTTTCTTTTTTTTTTTTCGAAAATCGACTATCCCCTGCGCTTGAATAAATCCCGGGCGGATTATATTTTTATACGTGCGCTCCACGATCTCTGAAGAGAAAAAACAGGCTGATAAAGCAGCATTGAGATCTACTTTCAAAACTTCTTGAAAATTCTGAAATCAAAGCATCCCGAAGAATAATCCAAGGTTACCTAACCTGAAACAAGTGGTTATCTGGAAGAGGTTTCTCACTCAACACTACTCCGTGATTATAACTGTCCACTCTTCTGGCTGTGGTACGATTGCTATCCAGTGAAATAAACTGACCACAGTTCTTATGAAAAAGCAATCTAATAGAATGAAACAAATCACAAGTAACTACACTAGAACCCGGTAATACGGTCACCAATTGGTAAAAAAAAATGGTGATCGTATTAGCGGAAGAGGGTCAAATTTCATGACTTAACGGCCGTAATGAAAAAAAAGAAAACACCACACAATTCACCGTACATAGCATTCACACTTCTTATACAGCTGTTCTCTGTAATTAACAACCCGAATGTAGATATCGCGTAAATTAATTTGTAAAAACTACTTGAAACTTTCCTTCAGTGAATAAAACACTTTTAAGAATCGGCTAATAAACCGCCACAAAAGCATTTTAAGTTGCCTAAAAACTTTACAAGAACAGGTTTAGCTTACTAGGTCAATGAAATTGACATGTTACAGGCATTTTAATTTTCTAAATTTCGAACGAGTGACCGTATTAACGGGTTGAAATTATAAAAGATTTTACTATTTGGGATTCTAAAATGTGGCCGTTGGCTATATTAACGGGTGACCGCATTAACGAGGGTTCATAATAAGAAAATGTATGGCCGTGGCGTTTAGGCGGGCCAAAGAAAGTGGCCGTTATAACGAGGTGACCGTATTACCGAGGTGGCCGTAAGTCGGGGTTCTACTGCGCACGTTCCATAAAAAATACAGTTTTCACCCAAAGCAGGAGCCCGTGGGCTCCTGCCCAAAGAATACTCCAAGAAAGACAACACACTTCACAGAATACCCACTGCACAGGACACCCTTTCATAAACAGGCTTACTTTTGTAAACTGTTGATGGAATCTCGGGAGTCATCTTGAAACTGTTCTTTTACCTGTAAAAACAAAACCGTTGTCCACCTCAATATTACTTTACGCTCAGCTTGGCTCAAACGTCGCGTTTTTAAACAAGACAATCCTTCAATTAGGGGTCTTTATAACCCCTTGTGAGTTTCTGACCCGACGCGCGACGGTTAATATAAATTATACAGTCTGGAAAGTCTGGGCCGATCAAATTAAGTTGGCCTGGCAAGTTTTAAAAAAAGGCCTACACGAGCCAAAGGTCCAAATAGCCGGAGCTTATCTCGGTTTCTTTAGCATGAAGCATACCTAGGATACTCCCCCTTGGGTGAGATGCTAATCCATCGCAGGGCTACCCCCCAGAAGTATGTAGCCGTTACCCATTTATACACTTTGGTGAAGAGAGAAAAAGTGGTGTAAAGTTCCTTGTCTAAGGAAATAACGCGACTGGTAAGGCTTCAACCCCGGAACTCCAGATCCTGAGCGGGGGGGGGGGGGGGGGGGGGGGTGGAGGATTTTTGGGGCATCAGTCATAACTGAGAAAACTTTGGAAGCCCAAAATCCTCCGCTTCCACCCAAGCGATAAATAATGACCCTTAACCGCTCGGTCACACACGCCTCCTGGAAAGTTAAAAGGAGAACTTAACTACTCCGGACCGAACTTCAATACTCTTCACGGCCGATCCTAATAGGTCATTTGCACGATGACGTCATTTTACTACTACGACCAGAATCATTAATGCTTTTGTTTTTTAAACCTCGCTGGGATTACCAAATTAAAATATGATAGGAATAACGAAAAGGGCTCTGGTCTTAGTTTAAAATGACGCCATCGTGTAAATGGCCACTTCAAACAACCTAACTTATCTGGGCTAACGCCTTTTAATTCTTTATTGATAAATAAGTATATACAAAGCACAAGTTAATGATAATAAGATGCCAAAGCCAGAGGCTGAATTTAGCCCAGCTGATAAAAACGACGACCTTTAACTCGCGCCTCGCTCGATTATGGTAAAAGCGAAAGTGGATAGGTTCTAAAGAACCTAAAGCGGCTGGCAAAAAGTACCATCAAATCAAATTAGGACAAAAATTCTTAAAAAGTGGTCACCTCGGAAACTGACACATGCGATTCTCCATTTACCAACACATCAACAGAGCCGGGAGAAACGTCTGTGAAAAATGTAGAAGAAAAGGATGATTAAACACATAAATAAATAAATATGCAAATAGAAAGAAAAAATGTTTTGGAATTGTTTTGGTCTTTAGTCCTTTAAAAGTGGTGTGATTAAAATGAAATAACTGTTCTAGATACAGCAAAAACCCGCATTTTCCCAAGTTTGCCTAAACAGATTCTTAAAAAAAGGTAATTAAAACAAATTTAGGCTAAGTAGGTTCTTAAATAGGTTCCTGTTTTCTGAGGATAAAAATACATTGTAGCTAAGAGTATTTAAAGGTATATTCAGCTTATTCCTTTAAATTTATACATACTGCATACCAGGGGCTCTCCTCGAAAAGTCCTACAGGATCTTATATCATTACATTGCTGTTGGAGTGTTAAGACACCTATGTCTCCAAAGAGGATTCTGAATGTTGACTTATCTTGTTTTTTTTTATAGATTTTAGAAAACAAGAACCTGTTTCAAATTGTAGGCTAAACAGGCTTTTTGTATAGATCGCGCCTAACTGGTAAATTTTAGCCTAACAGGTTCTTAAAAACCAGGTTCTTAGTCGCGGGTTTTCACTGTATCTGAACAACTTTGAAAGCCTACCTGAAGAAGGACTTGATATAGATACCATATTGGCCATGCCATAGATATCCACCACAGCGTGAACGATCTGAAACGATAAACAATTTTAAACACAGCGTCATTGAGGCTAGAGATTTACTAGCATGAGAAAAAGCCGACATTTTGCGAGGCCACCGCTGGTTTGCCCGCGAAAAGACGTCTGAGAAACGAGCAGTGAAATTCCATACTGATGATGTGTCCTTATATCCAGCTCTGGACAGTATTTCTGATTATGGTTGTTTAGCAACGTGCATACGGACGCAACAACTCCCAACATTGTTGGGCCAATGACTTTGGGAGCTGACGTGCCCGTCTGCACGTCGCTTCAGGGAACTTTAGCATCGAAGACGGCCACGGCAGCGAAAACTTCACTTTTAAAATGAATTCGCGTTTTTTCAAACTTTGTCGCGTTTAGAGTCTTTTCACATGACGTCACGACGGCCATATTGGTGTCCCAAAACAATGAAACAGCGGCCACGTTAGTATCCGAAACCAATCCTGTGGAAAGAACTGTTTTCTTTTGCTAACGTATACTTTTGTTCCAATAAATTTGCATAGGAGCTGGCCACGTGAGTAAAAACCCTCTGTAATCCAGTTCGCTGAAAATGTCAAATGTTACGTAGGCGAATTTCCTTGGAATTGATTTCTTCGAGACAAAGCTCAAGTATAGAAGGAGAAAGAAAAATTCGTCGTCTCTTCTTTACGTCCTCCATAAAACGTGAAATTAGGCATTATCACGTCGTAAACATGCAGTAACGGCAAAGAAATGTACAAAAAGCGTGATGCACGTTAGCCTGCGTGGCAGGCGTTTGAAAGGGAAGGGAAAGGCGCGAGAGAAACGCGAGAGGCGCGCGAGGAGCGCGCGAGGCGGGAGGGAAGTTTCTCTCGCACCTAAAAGGCCACGTAGGGCTAGGTGCACGTGCAAAGTTGTTGTTTTGATAAAAAAGAAAAAAACTATTGCTTTTTTGCCTTCTCATTGACGTCGACGTCGTCGTTGCTAAAGCTACTTATTAGGGACCTTAAGATCCGAGGACGGCGACGGCAGAGAAAACGTCGCTGAAAAAGTGAATTCGCATTCTTTCAATCTTCATCGCAATTACTACAAGTCACTAACTTTGTCAAATGTAGGCGAACCCTCCAAAAGTTGAATTCCTAAGAACCACATTCAAGTTCAGAAAGAGAGAGGGAATAGGCCATTTCCGAGTTCCAAAAAATCTCACTTTCAAAGCGAGGCTAAGTGCTAAGCCATTGATATGAAAATGATTTTCAATTATTATGCAAATATTTCTCATTTTCACAACAAAGGTTTCGCACTTAGCCTCGTTTTGAAAGTGAGATTCTTTGGAACTCGGAAATGGCCTATTTCGTCGTCGCTTGTGTACTTCCTCTGTACATCGTGAAATTACGCATTTTCACGTCGTAGTTGTGCAGTGACGGCAAAGAAATGAACAAAAAAACGTGATGCACGCGCAAAACGAATTAAACCTATTGTTTTTGCGCCGTTCCCGTTGGTCCCTATTTTGTTCGTGTCCGCGCCGGTTCTTTGCTGGTTATGTTTTCAATCTATATTACCTGAGGAATATCCATAGCTGCAACCCCCTGGTCTTCTCCATTAACAAACACATGAAAAGTACCATCCCTCTGTCTTTGTACACCAATCTTCGTCTTGGGCTGTGGAATATCAAAAGGAAAATTCTCCTTACTAGTAACATTACAATTAACGAAATAAAAACTGACGTAAGTGAACTTTGACAGACGACCAATAACATCTTGACTTTATTGACCAATCAGATCAATAACCAGAGTATATAATACCATCTACTGACGTGATACAACTCACTTTGACTCTGAAGATGACTACCGCACAGGTTGTCGAAACGTCAGTCACTGTCAACAACAACAGTCCTATTCAGGACTACGTTCACCCGGACGATCAAACTCAACCTACTTTTGAAATGACTCCTGGGTTCAAACCTTTCACAGTTGAACTTTGACAGTTGGCAGGTTATCCCTCCATGCAAAATGAACGCAGAGCGCAAAGCAGATTTTATAACAGTGACATTAAGCGCCGTTAAAATGTTCGTCAATCAAGGCGGTAGTTATTAATTACCTGTAATCTATCCAAACTATGACCATAGTTTTCCTTGACCACAACAGCGTCCTTCATGACACAGGAGCCAGTCATAAGCCATGTGCCTTCTCGCAGATCCATTACAGAGGCAGGAACAGTTAACAGAGGGATGGTTTTAGTGGTGATACCCACAGCGATAGATCCTGACCATTGGTTACCAGTTACTTTGTCAATTACAATCTGAAAAGCAAAGACAAGTGTCGCTTATAACCCCTGGGATTATACATCTTCATACGGGGTTTGGAAGACCTTATAAACGGAGGGGCTTATATCCGAGGGGGTTTATAAATCTTTGTTTAGGAGGACTTATAAACTGAGGGGCTTCTATCCGAGGGGGTTATATGTGTTCATAAGGGGTTTTTAGGAGGGCTTATAAACGGAGGGGCTTATATCCGAGGGGGTTTATACATCTTCGTAAGGTGTTTTAGGGGGGCTTATAAACGGAGGGGCGTATATCCGAGGGGACTTATAATCCCGGTTCCTGAAAGGCCGATTAGCGCTGATCCAGGATTAAATTTTGTTCCACTTTTTGTATGTACCTTCCTATGTATTGCCTAGTGTAATATTTGTGTCATCATTTCCTTTCTTTCGAAGTAAAGGCACAACAGTATTTTGTAAGCTCGAGTTACATGTTCTTACACAATAAAACCTTGCTTAAAATTTGGCTTAACCCTGGGTTAAATTTAACCATCTTTCGAGGAACCGGGACCTCCAAACGGCTTAACCTTCACGTACCTTACATCGCCATAATAGCAACAGAGGCACCGACTCCAATCAGTGAACAAAACAGTGTTCTCTATTTGTACTTTCGAGCTAGAAACACTGACCCTTCAATAAAGCAGTTTTAAGGTTTGAAAAGGATATGGACACGTACCTCAAATATTTCATCTTCTTCCAGAGGCTTTGCACTGAATACGAGACCATGACTGAATCCACGAGACCTAGAGGCTGTCATTTTATTATTCAAAAGGCGGATATTCTTGCCACAACAGGAATGAAAGCCACACTTAACTTTACCTTGACAAAAGAGTGAAAACAAATATGCTGCGTTAACTATTTGAAGAACAAGTCCACCTTTGACTTGCGGTCCAGGAAAGCTGAATAGAGCTATAAACTTGATATAAATTTTTTGTCATAAGAAACAAGCGCGAGTGATTTTACAACCAAAGTTTAAAAAGTAAAGTAACAAGATGAAATCCTAAATTATTAGCAGCAGCTTTATTGTTTCTACCGCTTACTTTAAAAAATGATGTGATCTTTTGAGTTTACAAACAAAATCCCGAAATGTGACCAGGAAACTGAAAGCTACTGAGCAGTACTTTCCTGTGGTGTTGTTCATTACGCTGTACAAGGTGGTTCTAACTTCTTAGTCTATGAATGAATGAAATGCTATGTTGTAGCCATCAAATTGAATGCTACAGAGCAGTGTTTTAGTATAATTACATTGATGATTATTCGAGAAAATAAAATTACTGATCAATTTCCGACCCCGAAACATCAAAAAATCTGGCTGCCATTTTGAAAACTGCTAGCCTTCAATGCATAATCACCGCGCGGTGATTATAGCGGGATAGAGCGAAGCTCCTAGCCAATCACAGCGCTCTATTTTCGATAGTCATCGATGTAATTATACTAAAGTATTTTAAACCTGATGTTTTCAATTTTAACCAACATACCTGGACTTGTTCCTTCAATCGTCTCTTCGGTTGCATGACTAGTTTCCACAACTGTCCGCTCCGTGGGAACCTCTACTGGTTGAATTCCTTGATAATCTTCATCATAAACGGATATCTGAACACACTGGCCATACAAATCAATCATGGCATAAATGCCTAAACAAAAATACAGAAGGAGTTTAAAAATATACATTGTTTGGCATGTTGAGAGAGGAAGAGAGAAAAATTTAAAAAAAATACCTTCAGGAGTCTTACAATTCAGACATCAGTTGGAGTGGTTCTTTAACATCACACAAGACGTTTTCAACATCATTATGTAAACTTAGCATTTTGCAATATCATTTTGGGAAAGACCTAACTCGCCACAAGGCCTGATTTCCGCAGTGGACTAAAATTCTTTCTCTTTCTAATGCTTGTGACATGCTGAACAACAAAGGTTTTGCGATATCATTGCCTATAGAGTGGACACTGAGAAACAGGAATTGTCCCTTTGAGGTCTGCAAATACGTTTTCCTTTCAGAAAGAACAAATGTGTGACCAAGTAACTGTTTTGGGGCTTGTTTTCATAGAGGTGGGAGACCCCAGGTAACCCGCCTGTCCATGTAATCTTACATATGGTCACCGCATCTATCGTGTATAGAGATTATATGGACAAGCGGATGACCTCACCTACCTGGGGTCCCCAACCTCGATGTAAACAGGCCCTTAGAAAGATAAACCAGAAAAGTTGTCAGGTACACATTGTGTTGACCTCTAATAAATTTCTCAAGTGTTATGCAAATCTGGTATTTTATCTGGCCAGTTATCATGTCTGACTATACAAAGGAGAAAGAGACAAAGGCAAACATTCCTACTGAAACAGAAAGTTACATCTTAACAGGCTGTGTCATAGCTGGATAGTTCAATTTGTTTATCCTTATTCGCCTCCTTTTGTATTTGCTGAGTGTCTATACCTTCTTTTAATGTTTTGAGCTTTTTTTTGCAAGTTCCCCTCAATTTGGTGGCAGTTCCTACTATTAGAATGTTGATATATTCCATGACACAGCTCCTTTAATTCCCCAAGGAAAATAGAAACATATAAGATAAGAATTTACCAGATGGCACATTAGAAGCAGCTACACCACGATCTTGTCTGTTAATAAAGAAATGCAGTGACCCATCTGATTTACGCATCACTCCCAGACGGGAGCCTTCTTCCAGCTTGTCCAAGTCACAGGCATACCCATTTTGGGTTGAGGTTGCATTGTGCAGCACAGTTGCCCCAGATAGCATCCATGTCCCTGTGACAAGATCTGTCATGGTGCATGGAAACTGGAGCTGGTCTGGAGGTGTTGTGGAAACACCTGTAGCAATAAAAAATCATATTTTATTAATTTTTTTAAAAATTCAAATCTATTTTTGTAAAATCCTGCAATTTAAATAGTACTTTGCAAACCTTCTGTCAAAGAGGTTTCATTTGAATGGTAATGCCTTGGGATTTTGCAAACAGATGCAAAAGTTAGAAAGACAAATCGTCTCACTTTAATCTGGGTAAGAAGTTAACTGGTTAAGTAAGTATCAATAATCTCTATCTCCAATTGTTGAGTTCCATTCTTATTATCGTTTGCCACAACTTGATCATAATGGCCATCATCAAAGGCTTGAAAATGGAAATGTTAAGCTGTGGGCTCCCAAATTAAAGGGACATCTATCATGTCTCAAGTTGTGCTGTGTAAACTTATTTTCTTTTTAACATTTACAAGAGCCAACAACTTCACTTTCACTCTTCCTCCATGATTTACACCTGTGCCATCTTGTAACCCAGATGCCTAAAGATGGAGGTTTGATCTAAGAGCACAAAACCATAACTTAAATACTTCAGGCACTTAGTGTTTTTCAATGTACCTTGCCCCAGACAAGAGTTCAAGTATTTTAAAAGTTAATAATTGTATAGTATCAAAGAATTCTGAAATTGATATATCATTTGGACTCTTGAAACAGAAAACTGTTTTCAGCATACAAAGAAAGTTGTGTCCGATAGCCCAGCAGGGATAGTGAATTTTGCAATCAGGGCCCAGTAGTTTGAATGCCGGTTAGCGCTAACCTAGGGTTAAATTTTACCCCGGGGTTCGTTTTGTTTTTATCAAAAGCACTCTCTTGGATAATTTTCTCTATTCTTTTTAGAGTATCCAATCATCAAATTGAAGGCAGAGAGAATTTAACTGAATTTGCTTTTAAGCTAACATATCTGAGTTCAAATTTCGCACTAACCAAGGGTTACCTTAACCCAGCTTCAAACAACCTGGCCCAGGCTAGTAAATTCTGTTCTTAAGTTGCCCATTCACCACTCCCCAAAAACGAAGAGGGAACTTTAGCAAGTTAACTTTCACAAAGACATTTGGAACTGTTGATAGGGACAAGGAAAAAATTGGCCAATAGCTGACCAGCGCATCCCCTGTAAACAGTTCAGAAACAATTGCTGGATAGATTTCGGCTCCACTTACCCTCTCATTTCTAGAGTGGTGAATTGGGGAATGAAGTTCTTTGGGGAAATTCAAATTGCAGAAGTTGTTGTAAGCCAAATTGTTTAATTCCTAAAAATTAATTTTTGTGGCTCAAAAGCTGTTTTTTAAGCTGATCTGACAACATAAAATTATTACACTATTATTATTATTATTATTACATTTCAAGCTAATATATCCAAAACTTGGATAACGGAACATCTCGACTCTGTAGTGAATGGCTTGATATTCCGATAAATTTGGTCTAAATATTTGTCCTCCCTCTATTAAATTTACTCAGTGCCAAACAGTTCTCCAAAATTCATTAAAAGAGTCACCAAATGATTCCTTAAAAGATCTCTGAAATCGTCAAGCTGTCACACTAATATTCAATATGATGTGTACAAATCCACTAAGGAAGTTCTTAAAGATTTCCTTTCTAATCAAGAGGATAAACTGCAACACCACCTAACATCTCAAGGTTTCTTCTTCTCAAATGTTATCAAGACTCATTATCATCTGTAAATTCTATTTGGTCAGAGGTCCAGTCTCATCTACCCAAGAACATTTACAATTTTACCATCCGCTAAATCAACAACTCCCTCCCTACACATAAGAATATGGCAAGATGGGGATTATCACAAAGTCCTGATTGCTCCTTTTGTCTTAATCCTGAATCACTCCTTCATGTTGTCGCTGGTTGTCAACAGTACCTTGATCGCTTTACCTGGAGACACAACTCAATCCTTAACTTCATTGCCAAGTCACTTCAACCTGTAATTAATGTTCACTCTTCACTCTATGCAGATGCTAATGGTTTTCTGAATCTCTCAATAATAACCGGTGAAAATTATCGTCCAGTTTTTCTTTTCCTAATCCAGTCCAAGTGCCTATATGTTCTAGAATTAACAGTTGGTTTTGAGTCCAACCTTAACAACAATGTAGTGCGTAAGAAAGAAAAATATGTGAACTTGATCAACGAAATGAGTAGAAATTACAGATGTGTGAGATTTGTAAATCTCTCCATGAGTTCCCTTGGCGTTTTCTCCGATGAATGCTCCACGTTCTTAGACATGATGAATGACATTGGCATTGACAAAAAGCAGCAACATTATACAATCAAGAAAGTGATAAATATAGCCATTAGAGCAACATATTACATCTTTTGTTGTAGAAACAGGAACTGGCATAGCCCAGACTTAATGCAATTTTGATTTTTTTTTTTTGATTTTTTTGATTTTGTTTTTGTTGTTGTTGTTTTTTATTATTATTATTATTTTTTAATAATTCAATCTCAAGCAGCATTTGTAAATTGCCTATACGTAGCGAGATTTACAATTGTACATTCAAAAACACAAATAAAGTTTCCATCATTGTTATTACAAAAAATAAATAAAGCATTCAAGCCATAAATTAACTGTTAAAAATTTAAAAGCTTAAGTTTCTGTAATGATGGCTAGGAAGGAAATGGGCTAAAACTTAAAAATGAGCAAGAGGAGTTGCATAATTCCATAGCAGTCACACTGACAGACACTTGGCATAATTCTTTACATACAGACCTGCTTCCATTGAACCAGACCAGCGACTGACAAGTTTCTCCACAATCACTTCAAACAGCTCATCATCTTTTAGTGGCCTGTGACTCATAACGATTGCATTATTGAACTCGCACAAGGGATTAATCCGTACAGCACTCCGGCAATCATGACTGACTGCAACCTGTCCACCATGATATGAACTAAATTTAAAACAGTTATTTACTTCATTTATTGGCGCTGTGATGGCTTGAGGTTGCACTGATGATGACGATGATTCTCCATGTTGTTCTTGTGTAATAATAGCAGCATCTGAGACTACCAAAGAAAAGTTAACAAAAAAAGAACATAATCAGCACAGGAACATAAACAAGTATAGTATATAAATATAAAACATTCAAACTTGTATTAGATGGTCACTGCGGGGAAGATGATTACAAGAACAATACTTTCTTAACATTGAGTATTGCTCAATATTTCTTTTTACGATAATTTATCAATTATACATATGTAATAATCTTATAAATTTACACTACGGTCTCTAATCAATAATGATACACTTGTAAATAGTTTTATAAATGCTATTTTAACTGTTACAATAGTGGCTTATTTTAGCCAAGCTCCACGCACGGTGCTTTTCGCCATGAGTGGGCGGAGCCCCATAGCTACGGAAATGTGGTATTCTACCCATCCAAGAAAATTTGGTAATCACATGACTGTACACCGAACGAGCGACCGTCTGTCCACACCACAGGCATATCAATGTAAAATAACTCAATCAACAGGTATGACAACCCAACTGCAACTCAAGGTTTTATTTGGAAGGAAATCACATGGCCGCCCGGACTTTTAGAAAGAAATAACAACAACAAAGTCGTGTCTTTTTTGGCGTTATTTTTTATGTTTACAGTAACATGGATAACAGAGATAGAGCTAGAGCAAGTTACTGAAAATAAAGGAGACAAATTTCATAGGAAGAAAAACATGGAAATTCAAAGCGGCGGTGAAAAAATTAGAAATGCTAGCGGCCAGCAAGGCGAAAACGAGTGGCAGTTAAAAATAAAAGCGAATATGAACACAGAAAACAAAAGATTGGGTAAGCACATACGAAAATTTCTTCATAAAAATAATGCGTAACTAGGAAGTTTGACGTTTTAGTGCAATTTGTTTTTTGATGAGTAATTTCGTAGATATCGATTTTGCTATAAAACTTAACGATAAAAAGTCACAACGTTTCGACCTCTCCGAGGCCATTTTCAAGTGCGAGTAAAATATGAAATTAGCATAAATATATTAAAATGGTAAAAACGGTAAAAACAGGAAAAATTGTCAGGAACGCTAAAATGCGATAAGGTCGAAACGTCGTGACTTTTTATCGTTAAGTTTTATAGCAAAATTTGTTTTTTGTGCTAATTAGATCTATTAGTCTTGAAGCTGCTTTCATTATTGTCCCCATTTAGCAATACAGGATTTAATTTTTTTTGTTTACATGTATTATTAACCAGAGCTTCGCTTCTAGCCCTGGCTAAATCTATATATCAATCTATAGTGTGCCCAATTTTAGTGGTTCCTCTATTGCTATGTTAGTTAATGACACTTAAAAAAAGGTATTGATTGATTGCTTGCATGTGAGCCAGCATCATTTTGGTGGGAAAAGATGATAGCTGTCGTCATTCTACTACGAGTTTTAATAAGAATGTCGCAGTGGCAGAAATTACAAGTTTTATCACCTTGCGTTCAAGAGAGGGCTTGACCTCCTTTAATAATGATAACAGTGCTAATCAAAAGGGGGTGTCTATTTTTTTGAGAATACGTGAAAAAACTTTAAGTCAAATTTCTTACTTGTTGCCTTTCACGCACTTGAATCTAAAGCTCTCTGATAAAGTGACCAAGAAAAAATTCACATAAAATTCAAATTTCTTTTTGATAAAATCTGAAGCGATAAATGAAATCATGCAAAGGTCTGTCAAAGGGGTTCTAATATGTAACATGTTACAATTTCATTCACCGATTTGAAAGTTAGGTTGACAATAGGAAGTTGAATGTTCAATACAGGTTTCATTAGCCTAATCAAGTGAAAAAAGAAGTATTATATCTATCAAGGGGAAAATTAACTTCAACAGATTTCAGGTCTCTCTTTGGCTCCAAAAAAGGATAACAGCAAAGACCACCACCAGCACCTTTCCAAAAACTGGCACCAGACCCGGAGTTTGCGACAAACAAAGACAAGGAACTTATTTTAAAACAGAATACAATAAAAATAACTCATTCAGACCCAAGAATGGATGCATAAGATAGCTTGATAGACCTCATACAGTTTTACAACAGTTATGAGGGAAATAATGTCCAGGACATTGGCTAGCAATAAGATAATGATTATTACATGATAGAAGTTGATAATCAATAGAGGCTTGACTTTAATCAAGTTCATCTTACCATTTAGGGTATTTGCTAAAGGTAACTGTCCATTTTCCTGTGCATCTGAAACAATGGTAACCTGGGCACATTGACCAAACAAATCAACCACACCGTACACATTATCTGGGACACTCTGTGCTGCAATACCCAGATCTCTGCTGTTTACAAAGAAATGTAGACATCCATCGTCCTTTCGCATCACTCCAACAGTATCACCAACCTATCAGGACAATATTACCAAAACATAAATAATACTTTCACTGAAAGGTGAATTACACTGCTAAACATGTACTTAAAAGAATTTATGAAAATAACAAAACTTAGGCTACTAAAATGTAAAACATGTAATGTATTAATGTATTTCATTGCTTTTAATAAAGTTGTTGTCGTTGAATTAAAATGACAAAACTTAGGCTACTAAAATGAAAAAATCTACCCACCCCCCTCCCCTTCATTAGTGCTCCATATTACAGTTATTTAAAGGTATTCAAAGTTACACAGAAAGAAAGAAGTCAAAACAAGGATATGAGGTCACACCTGGGAACCCTGTGCACTGACTACACATGCTGATCCTTGCTTTTCTTTTAGAACTGATTATTATTACTTTTTTGCCAATAATAATACACAGTCTGATGCATACACAAAGTGATTTACAGTTCAACTGGGAAAACTGTGAACACTTGAAATGTCTTAGGAATGTGTATTGTGTTATGACCAATCACAGCAAAGTTCAGGACATACGAACTAGCCACAAAACCACAAACTTAATAATGTTCTTGCTTGCAGTTCAGTTTTCTTACGCCTGATTGGCTTTTTTCTTGCAACACAATAACATTCCAGAAATAGTTCTGGTGTTCACGGTATTCCTGGTTTGACTGTAAGGCACCCTGATGAAAGAAAAAAAATGTGGTAGCATACCTTTATTTCATCTAGTGTTGGCCCGTACTCCTCAATAACAGTAACACCATTACACACTATACTTCCCCCTGACAACATCCATGTTCCAGGTTGTTCTATATTGGTCATTGTTGACGGAAATTTCAGTGTTTCTGGATTATGGGTCGTGACACCAATCTCTAAGGATCCCGCCCACTTCGTCACTTGTATGTCCACACGTACTTCAAGAAGTTCATTTGGTTTTAGACAACGGCTCGTTATAACAACAGCATTGTTAAATTCTTCATTGGCTCTGAAATGAAATAAAGAGTAGAATAAACAAAGGACCAAAAGTATATGCAACCAATATCTCTAAAAAATAATGGTTAAAATTCCAATGCTCAATATGAAAACTTTGTACTCAGTTTTTGATAGTTTGCTGCTTTTCTAATCACAGTGACACTAATGACCTGAATGAACATAAGGCCAGATTACAAAGCATACAAAATTAATCCACAGCTTGGCAAGGTTCCCGTCTTATTCAAGATGGCAAACAAATACATGTTTACTTATTCATCACTTGTCAGCTGTAAAGTCCTGTGCACCCACAACCATGCCACAGCCTTGCAAAAACAGCTAGCAAGATGTTTCACCACTTCGAAATGGGTCAAACACACCCCAGTTGTTCAAAAGTTGGATCATGCTATCCACCGGATAAATCACTATCCAACAGGTAAGTGTTAGGGAAACCCTTTGCGCTATCCACTGGATGGAGATTTATTCGGTGGATAATTTTTATCCACCTTTTGAACAACTGGGTCCAGGAAGGAAAATATGGTGAAAAAATGACATATCATCTGCACCAGTTTTATTCAAGTCAAAAGTTGGAAAATATTTTGGCCTCAGAGATTTATACACAAAAAAGGGAGTGTGACACATTATCAAGGCGACTAGACAGTATAATATACAAGTATTGTGGCCTTTGTATCATGATGTACGTGTATCACAGCATGGGGAAAGTTAAAATTGCAATCCTAGAAATGGCCTATTAACTACACATAATTATAGTGACGATGGATTCCTAGTGACCATGTTTTTGCATTAGTAACATTTCTTTTTTGAAGATTTCCATGATTCACTTTATTGTACATAAAAGTAATCTCAAGTGCAACTGTTCATAAGAACAATACTATTGGCTATTGAAATTTCCGGTACAATATTATTTACTTTTAGTTTAGCCTGTTACAACTTAACACTATTGCTTACGTATTACATTAGCAGTTAAAATTGTTTTTTTTTTGTTTTTAATTTTCTTCAGGATGTTTATTAGGCATCAGAGGACGGCGAATTTGCCATTTACTATGCAGAATTCTCCAGCAAACATTTGGTAGCTTAAGACTATTTTTTCTTCTGACATGGAGCCGTCTTTCAAAATATTCTTCTGTAATGTTACACCTTTCTCCTGCTACTAGAATTCTTAATGAAAACCCTGTTTCTTGATATATTACACAGAATTTGAAAGGGAACATACCTAGGCCGGTGTGCACTTCGAAAGCCATTAAATAAAGATACAGATAACCCACAGCGTGGATGAAACACAAGCGAGTCACCAACTGAGTTAATTTCCCTTTCATCTAAAAATGCAAAATGAGGATAACTTGGATATGTCCACATAAAAACAATAACCTGTATTTTATCTTAAATGTAGAATAAGATTTCATAGTAACTTCGCTCTTAGGAAGACAACAAAAGCTTATTAGGTTTCCCAACATGATCTTCATACATAATTTACAAACCATCAAAAATAGTTCATTTCAAGCTTTTTAACATCTGTACAGCATCTCTACTGTAGAGGGCTTAGGGAAAGGGGGACGTTTCCTGTCATTAACACCATCAAGTCAGTCAAAGAACATGTGTTACAAATACTACATCAAAACAGCATGGGAGAATGGGGGTAAAAATCACAACCCCAAAAAAATCCCTGCACCAAAAATTAACCCCAAAGAAATCCCATGCCAAATTTCCCAGCCTTAAAAATTTCCAGAAAGCATTAAATGATAAAACATGAAAAATAACTTATTTAATTAATGAAACAGATGCAATATAATGCCCAAAATATTAAAACAGTCGCAAAATAAGTTTGGTTGTAGTTTATTTTCAGAACTATGTGGCCAGGATACGCAGGCACTACCACGAAAGTGCAGATTGTTTTGAGCTCCCCAAAAAATACTTCCCAAATGTTGCTACCCAAAAAATCCTTCAATCATTTGAAATCCAGAGTACCAGCCCCCACCCGCCCCACCGCCCTGGGGGCAAATGACTATATAGCAGACTGGTATCACAAAGTAGATCACAACAAAGGTAATGAAGTCCTGTGCAATCATCTTTTTAATATTAAGAATTAAACTGTAGATATTGGCTACATTTCGATTGGCTAAGCAATTAGGAATTATATACCAATAAACCTACACTCCAAGAGCCCATTGATACATACTGTTAGACTGTGCAAGTTCCTGTTCCTCATCTGTTGTTCCACAAACTATGGAAACCCTCACTGTTGCACCATAAATATCAACAGCACCATATACATTAGAGGGCAGGTTGGTTACAGCTTTACCTTGATCTTCGCCATTAATAAAAAAATGAAGAGAGTCATCACTCGTCTTCAATATTCCAATCTTATCTCCAGCCTATAAAGAATGAAAAAGAATTGTAAGGTTTTACTAGTTATAATACAAGATTATGATATGTGTGTTCAACCTATCTAAATCATAGGCTCTTTGTCATCAAAAGCAGTTTTTCCATATGTACATGTACAATCACTCTCCAATCTGTATTGTAGGAGTGTGTTTTATGCTGAGTGCTGTTGGAAAGATCCATTAACTACCATCAAAGTGTATTCTGAGTCTTTCAGAAATTTAAACATAATGGAGAGAGTGACTCTACAGGGCCTACATTTAAAGTTCTCAACGAAAATACTCATCTTCTATCTACCTTGTGGCATGAAATTTTTGTGGGAGTTTATTTTTGCGGATTGGCGATTTTTTGTGTTTTGTGGGAACTAATTTTTGTGATTAACCCAGATTGGTTTTTTTGCTGGGAATTAATTCTTCCGATTTTCAGAAAGTACCCAGTACCCAGCATTGATATTTTAATTTTTATTGCCAATTGGGTATGTGCAATACAATACAAACACATATTTTCAAACAATAAGCCATTCTTTCATTCTATAATGTTTTGTTTTTGAATGAAAGAGACAAGTTGTGATTGAACATACATGATTTCTTAGGACTGTATTTTTGTGTAGTGCATTTAAGCTAGAGAATAATTACTCTGGAGTAAATTTTTGTGGGAAAAATATTTGCTGTAATTTTTATTTGCACGAACTTATTCTTGCAGATTGCAGGAAAAATCTCAAAACCCACAAAAATTTTGTGCCACACAGTATACTGTACCTTAAGACTCTCTAGATTAATACTTGAGTAATCCTTTTTAACTTCCTTGCCATTGATTATTACTGATGTTCCACTCAGCATCCAAGTCCCTGTCGGCATACTAGTCATGGTTGGAGGTAATACAATGTCCTCTGGTTTGTGAACTGTCACACCCACTTCAATGGAACCTGCCCATAACTCTGTCACACACTCTATTTCAACCTGACAAAAACAATTTACTTAGGATTGGCAATTCTTGGCAGGGTCATCACAACAGTGCATAGCACCAATAAGGAGGAGAAGTGTGATGTCAAGTTACCATGGTAGCAAAATTTCTGGATCACAACAGTAAGGAGTTTAAGCAACGACGATGGCACCAGCAACAAGAAAAGCAAAAAAGTAATGACTTAATTAGCAAACAACAACTTTGAACGTGCATCATGCTTTTCGCACATTTTGTAGCAGTCGTTGCACAACGGCAACATAAACTTCCTAATTTCACGCGCCCTCTCTATGGAGTAGGTGAACACAACACAAAAATGTTCTTTTTCTAAACCTAGATATGGTCCTTTCAGAGTCAACACCAGAGAATTTCTCCAAAATTTGACAAATTATCAAAATGAATAAGATCGATGAAGTTTGAAACAGTGCAAACTCACTTTTTACGTGACGTTTTGGTTTGTTGTCATCCAGAAATTTTGCTTCCACAACAATGTGATGAAATGACTTCTCCAGACTCTCTATTACTGTGGGTCTGTAATAGTCCCTTCCCCTATTTGAGATAGACCAGAACGTGGGGGACTGCACCCCCTACTCTTAATGAACAGTGTGTGGGTTCTTTAATGTCCCAAAGAATATATATGTTAAAAGGGTTGTTAGACAGGGGCTCATGGTTTATTGTCCTTATCCAAGACGACTAGAAAGTCTAACCATTTGCAGATCTATGACTTTTCAAAGGCAGCACTCCTCAGTTACTTAAAGATCCTGGGTGTTGGCCTGGCTGAGATTTGAACTAATGGCCTTCTGCTCAGCAGACCAACACTTATCCAATTGAACTTCATGTAACTGGGTGGTGGTTAATTGAGTTATAAATGGCATCTGCATTTAACTCCCTCAAAAAGGATACAACATCCCTAAATAAAGAGGAAATTTGTAAGCAGCAGCCGAATCTAATAATTGTTTTATTATACATTGTTTTGAAGAAAACAACAACAAATGCACCGTCACAAGGAATCTGAATTGATATTGTTATTGGAATTCACGCATTGAGCGTGCAGCAACCTAGTACAGATAAGTTAGTTATCTGCTAGCAGATAACTAACTTATCTGTAGGTTACGCTGATTTCCAAAATTAGCTGTAGGCTCTTAGCCAATGAGAAGGCAGAGAGTGTGTACAATGTATAATAATATTTGTTGTGTTTGTGTTTTCCAGCATTTATTCAGCACTTTGAGGTATGTGAACAGTTTTAGCACTGTACAATTATTATCTTTGTCTTTGCCTTTCTTACTTACTTCAAACAACTCATCATTTCTCAAGGGTTTGTTTGTGAGAGTCACAGCATTCTTGAACTCTTCTGTCGGCCTCTGTCTTTCTGCTGTCCTGTTATTATTGGAGAGTTTTATTAGTGAGCCGCAGTGAGGGTGGAAGCACACTGATGCAGTAGAAGGGCTTGATAACAAGTCTGGACTTCCTCCTGTGAACACAGAAAAGTTTTAAAAGTAGTATTCACACATGTAACACTTAGTTACATAGAGAAAAAGTTGTGCCTTGTAGAAGGGTTACCCGCCCATCCGAGCTGCCATTGGTGGTCAAACTTTTCACAAAACATGGTGAAATGTTTACCTGAGAAACAAAATAGCTGGGTACGTTTCCCTTTTGTGAGGTTACATGTAGGTTCACCCTCCCAGCACAGCCAACTTTTCCATATAAACATTTCAGCTCACCCAGCACGGTCAAATAGGTCAAGGTAAGAAAATCAGGGCATGCATGAGCACTGTTGGCTTGTGCAAAGGGATCAACTTTCTTCTGACATAAACACTAAAGTTGACTCAGATGAGAGGAAGAATCTTCCACCTGAGACAGGTTTTCTCAATGTAAACAGGGCCTGATTCTCCTTGGGATGAAAACCTTTCTTAGGACCAGTATTTTTCTCCCTTTTATGGTCATATTGTAGGTAACTTAACAAAAGTTACAAGACAGTATTATGCTTGCAGTGCATCTGATCTAACACATGTCAACTAAAGATCAGACTTAAGATTACATGGTCATGTGGTCATAAGGTGCTTCATAATAATAATTAATACAAGGCAAATTCAAAAACATTGTATCACAATATTATTTTACTACTTTAGTGTCTTAAACAGAGGTTTCTTTTTGGGCTACACGCATTAATTAAAAGAGCGTGAAGGTTAGCAATGAGCAGTATACATTTGTGGTACCAAAACTTTTGTCCAAAAAAATCTCATTCTATTACGTCAGTCGGAAAAATTGCTTAATTCTGTATACAAAACAAAATTAATCAATGTCATAAAATAAGGTGCCTTGTCCTACAAATGTAGTAAACAGGGTAGCTAAATGAAAGATTTTTGTCCTAAACAAGGCCATGGTTTGAAGGTCTTAACGGCAACAAATTTCTACCCAAATTTTCCCTGAGTATCCTCTTCTCCCCACAGACCTCAGGTCAGGATGGTACTGTAAATCCTCTACTCAGCCCTCCAGGATGCTTATTATTTCAAACACATTTGAGGGGGGTGGGGTTAAATGGAGACGGGAGCTTATTTGAGAGTGACGGCTTATTTAATTTAGCAAACACGAAAGTATCAGTTCTTCACAAAGAACTAGAATAAAAAGTGGAAAACCTTAGTAAGGGTTAGAGGTCATGCAGTGGAGGATCAAAAACAAATCTGAACTTCCAGTTGGTGAATAAAAATTTCAATCATTTATTAGTGAAGAATAATAATGGGTAGGGGAGGGGAGGGGAGGGGGCTTATTAACTTTCTTGCCCTGAACAGGGAGGGCTTATTAGACAGGGGGGGAGCTTACAGTTATGTTCAAAAGTAAGTTGACACTCGATTCTCAATCCTCGCAAGCATCAGGAATCGAGAATCAAGTTGAGAATCAACATTTGATTCTCAATTGTTGTGTCTTAATTCTTGATTCTCGATTCCTGCAAGATTCACCAAACCGGAATGACCTTTGTTTAGTCTTGAGTTAACCAACTGCCTCGCTTAAGTGGAAGGTGGGTGCCTGGGATACCCAGGGGCTTCCACTGTGGCCAGCCAGCCCCTAGATAGAATACTGCCCCCCTGGCTGGCAAATTCCCACAACCCAGCCATGAGCCCCCATTCCAGGCACCCATCACATTGATGAAACAGTGGAAGAAAGAAAAAGAGGGATGGGAAGGAGGGAAGACGCTAAATGAACTGCTCCACAGACCACTTCACAAACACTCGACGAAGAACTTGCAAATCCTAGAAGTGTACAAAGCTACCACATACCATGTGAGCCTGCACTAGCTTGTGGGATTGACTGCTGGATGCCCGCTAAGCTTATGGGCCGCTTGACCTCTAAGCTTGTGGACCACTTGACCGCTTAACTTGTGAACCGTTAACCTTGTGGAAGCTTGTGTAGATAAATGTTTAATACGTGATGGTGTGTAAACAAAGTCTGTGGGCGCTTGTCATTGCTTTTGTTCTTTGGCTTGTCTTTCAAATTTTACTTGCCTTTTTTTCCAATTGCCTGTTTGTGAATGTTCATTAGCATTAACCCTGCTCATCAGTGTCCATAGTCAGGGTGTTTTTTTTCACTGGAAACTTTACTTGTAATTTGACCTCTAGACCTGAATTGCAGTTTTCATGATACACGATAGCATCTCAGTTGTAGTCACGAGCTAGGCAACAAAAAAGTTCACAAGTATCATGTTCCATCAAGGAAAAAACAAGCTCAATTTTATGAGAGATTAACTCAAACTTACAAGAACGCGCTATGTTATGGACAGTTGTGTACGTTACAGTGCTGTTGATCTTTATCATGACAAGTAACCAGGTAAGCCCAGAATCATTTGACATTACAGAACAAACAAGTAGTTATTTATCTTTTTGCTTGTACACGAGTATACACTGTCTGTTTGCATTTGGAGCAGATATTTGAAACTGTACTCAAGGAAATGAAGCTTGATACAGATGTCCTTGAAGAAACAATCGCTTTATTATTCATGTTGTATTACAGCTGTTACGGTATGTCTATGATGTCTAGGTAAAATTATCGAGAAATCAGTCATGGGTGAATCTTTTTTTTTCTGTCTCCCAAGACTTGATCCTCTACTTGATTCTTGATAGCTTGTTCTCAACGAATTCTCGATTCGTGCAGGAATTGAGAATTGCGAATTGAGTCGAGAATCGAGACTCGCAATGGACTGTCAACTTACTTTTGAACAGTACTGTAATAGAGATTTATGGTATTTTCAAAGACTAATACATCAAAAATTTCCAGGACCCCTACAGAATCTTCCACCTTCAGTGGTCGTTTGTTTAAGCCCCCTTTCATAAAATCCTAAAACTGCCCCAGAAAGTACTAACAGTGAGACACGTATTTCTACAAAAATACAGCAGGTCTAAAAACATGTGAAGAATAACATGGGGTCATGCCACTTAAATAAAAAAATACATGTTCAGTAAGCGATAAAGGTTACCATAGAGTAGAAGTCAAATATTAGACCCAAAGCAGAGTTTACAATTCCCAATATTCAATTAGCTAAAGGACCACCCTTGATCAATTTAATACGCAGTTAATCTGATGTAATTTTCGCATAATATAACCGGCCTAAGAATTCAAAGTGGCTGTTAAGCATTACCACCCTCATTTGTCTTCACTTACCTGAAGCGCTACTGTAAGGCTTATAAATTGATATTTCAGCACATCGTCCATACATATCAATCACGGCGTAAACAGTCTGAGGAATATTTGTCGCCGCTACACCTAAATCGGCACCATTGACGAAAAAATGTAGACTGCCGTTCACAGTTCTCTGAACGCCAACCCTATCGCCTTCTTTAAGGTCATCGAGATCTCCACCATAGTCGTCCAAAAAAGAGGATCCATCCCTCAGCACCGACATTCCAGACATTATCCACGAGCCATTTTTTAGGCCAGCAGAGCTGGAGGGAATTTCCATACAGACCGGATCACCGCAAGTTACGCCAATGGCCCATGACCCAGACCAATTTCCTATCTTTCGGTCCAGCCGCACTTCAAATATTTCATCGTCTTTGAGTGGCCTCTTGCTGAATATCAGGCCATTGTTAAACTCTGCGGCGGAGCTCCTTCTACGAGCGCTACGGTTCTCGTTGCTCAAAAATACCAGAGAACCATGACATTCATGAAACTCCGCCATCTTTGTTTTACTTTTTCCCAAGTTTACCACTGACCAGACTGCCCGATAATTCTTCGTAATAAAGAATGTTTTGATTGGTCAAAAGAAACATTGAACAAAATAAACCAATTGTATGCTTTGTTAGAATATTCATCTTATGACGAGCAAAACTTTCAGTGTTTCGGCATTTCCTCTCTGCCAATTTAGCTTTTTTAAGTTTCGTGATGGACAAAAAGCATAGAGATCTTCTCAGGAAAAATAGAATCTCGTTAGTTCAAGATCTAGAAGCCACTCAGTTACTGAGTTACCTTTACCAGGAAGACATTTTGTCGGAAAACGATCTTGATTCTATCAAAGCAGAGAAGACTCGGGGTGCTAAAGCTGAAAAACTTTTGGATATCTTGCCTCGGCGAGGAAAGAAAGCGTTCGATGTATTTTGTCAGGCGCTTGCGAAAACTGACGGACAAGGCCATCTCGTGGATTTATTGAAACCGAACGAAGCAATTTCGTCAGGTAATTAATTAGGGCCAATTGCAATATTATTGTAGTGCCTAGTTAACGTAACATCCTTAAAACCAGTGGTGTTCAAACCGCTGAGCATTGGAAATCCATGGGTGTGATTTCTGTTTGCATTCTCCTAATAATGGATGATTCGATCTTCAGATATTTTTGTACAGCAAATGATAACTCCATCCTGTTTGCGGGATATAGGTAGTTTAGATTTTGAAATAACCTTATTAAAGAAAACAAAGTCCACGCTTTTACAACTTCTGAGACAGGCCACCTTTAGGGACGTTATTTTTATCCGCACCCCCTCCCTAAGGAAGACTGGAATGCAAGCTCTCAAATTTTTGTTTGGAAAATGAAATCCATAGGGTTCGTTCTTCATCAGTACCTTTGAAAATTTTTTGAAAGGATCAAAATTTTGTTGGCTTCTTTGAAGAACAAATCCAAACTCCCCTATTCAATTACCCATCATCCTTAGGGGGTGGTGGGGGTGCAGATAGAAAGTGGAATGTTCCTTATTGAAATTTAGGGAATAGTCAGCCAAGAGTTCTGAGGGTCTCCATGGTGATGCAATTATAATCAAATAATTAAAGGAATGTGATTGGTGCAGGGCTGTCACTTCTATTTTAAGGTGCTAGTTCTAGGTCATGCCTATATTAGTGGTAGGAAATTCCAGCCCCCCAACCCTTTGTGACAGTCCTGTTGAGGGGTGCATTCCTGACAACAGAGATTGTAACAGCTTTACAGGAAGTAAAAGATGAATCAACATGTGAGGGAGAAGCTAGGCTGTTGCAGGGTCTCTCAAGTCTTTTGTGTCATGTTAATATCCCTTTATTTTTCTTAGGGAATGTTTCAAGTACTACTGCTGGAAACACAGTGGAGGTGAATGATGGTGTTCCCAATACTGCTCATCATGTAGCAGTGAAATCCAATGTTGAAACATCATCACAAGTAAATAAGAATGTCCTGCCCAATACTGATGAAGATTTTGTATACCCCATGAACTGTAAACCCCATGGCGGGTGTCTTATAGTGAACAATGTTGACTTTGAGACTCTCAGCAGAAGAGGTGGCTCTGATCTTGATGCGAAGCAGCTAAGTGAGCTTTTTACGCAATTACACTACAAGGTCAAAGTGGTAAGAAACCAGACTGGCAAACAACTCAAAGACACTCTGTTTCAGTTCGCTAAAATGAGTGACCACAAAACAGCCGATTCAATGGTTCTTTGTCTGCTTAGTCATGGTCTTGAAGGGCAAATTTACGGT
This sequence comes from Porites divaricata, assembly GCA_038088405.1. Lineage (NCBI taxonomy): Eukaryota > Metazoa > Cnidaria > Anthozoa > Scleractinia > Poritidae > Porites > Porites divaricata. The sequence continues at coordinate 6,098,945 of JBBMOI010000008.1, forward strand.
GTCGATGGTGTTCTTGTGTCCATACCTGATCTGCTTGCACTGTTTAATGGCTACATGGCCAAAGATCTAATTGGCAAACCCAAGTTGTTTTTCATCCAAGCTTGCCGTGGGAGTGATTATGACCACGGTACAGACATGACAGATGGCAGTCATAGTTCTAATGTAGAGAGAGAATATCATGTTACCCGTTCAACTAACGAACTTCTTGCTGCTGCATTCCCTAATGACAAGCCCGAGACATTTGGTGAACCTGGAACTATTCCTGCTGAGGCTGACATGTTGGTGGCATATTCCACTGTACCTGGCTATGTCTCATGGAGTAATCTGCAGAAAGGCTCGTGGTTTGTACAAGCCTTGGTTGACATCTTCAGCACCTATGCTAAGACAGAAGATGTTGTCAGCATGTTGGTTAGGGTCAATGGCAAAGTTGCAAGAGAATTTGAATCGTTCAATAGAAAGAAACAAATGCCTGCACCTGTCATAATGCTAACCAAGAAAGTTTTCTTTTTCGCCCAGTCTTAACTCTGAACATTCATAAGTTACAAGTCTGTGGATAAATTTGTTTTTAAAGGTGTGAAAGTTGGTGTGCTTTTAAGTTGTACTGTGTATTGTAATTTTTATGTACTTGTTTCAGTGTGCAAAGAAAGTAGTGTCTGATAGCCCAGGGCTAGTTGATTTTACTATTGGGCTAGCGAATTCTGTTCTTGACTTGCCCGATGGGCAACTGAAGTATTTTGAGGAATTCAACTTATAGAAGAACTGTGAAATCAATTCTGCTCATCAAAAAATTTGGGGGGCTAGTTGAAATGGTGTTTGGGCTAGTAAATGCCAGCTTCGGCTTGCCTGAATAGCAAGCTGTAAAAATGACTTTCTTTGCACCCTGTTGTTTTGAATTGCGGATGAAATATTTTGGTGTAACCTAAGAATAGAAACCTAAATGTAATAGTAATAAGGCTAGTCTGTTCACAGGTGTCCCAAGGTCATGTTACGAGAGTGGAATGTAAATTTACTTTCTCACAAGAGAGTTGGTGTCATATTACAGGCGACCGTTGAGACTTTGTATGCGAAATAGTACTGATATCTGTGAATGCTAAATATCATTATATTTTACCTTTTCGTCTATAAAATAAGTCAATTTAGTCGACTTTTTTGGCTGCCAAGAAAATTGACTTAATGTATGAATTCACACCAAACATCACAGGAATACATCAAAGGCAAGTCGCCTTTATTTATTTTACAGAAGAAAAGGTAAAATAAAATGATATTTAGCGTTCACAGACGTCAGTATTTTATTTCTCACACAATGTCTCAACAATTGCCTATAACGCGACACCGACTGACTTGTAAGAAAGTAATTTTACATTCCACTGTCTTAATATGAGCTCAGGACACTTGTAGTCTGTTCAAGATTGCTGGCCAGGATGTCATCTGGTTTAAACTCATTGCCAGTGATTTAGCTTTGACAGTGATACCACAAAGATTTATGCAAGAATGCCAAGGTTAGTTTACTAGTCACTCAGTTTCCAAGCTGCAACTTATTTTTATCTCAGTCTATCTGTTCTCATCTTTATGACCTTTTTTCATGAATATGTATCAAACAGCCAGTATGTGCTCTATTTGATTTGTGAAATTATACCCATAGGAAAAAATATATAGTAAAACAGAGTTTATTTAATCCTCAAAACAGTATTCATCAATTGCCAGATCAACAAGAAAATGTTAATTACACCAACCATTTTGCATTGAAAATAAATAATATTTTTTATCCAATTATGTCATTCTTCACTGAGCAACATGTAAGCCCATGTTATGGTAAGGTCCTTAACAAGTCACGTGGCCTCAATAGCATTAAGTAGGCCTTATGCATTAGTTGATCACATGATCAACAGTTTGCTTGTTGAAAAATTTTGTCAGCCAAGCTGAAAGAGCATGTCAAAATTAGGTAACCTGTAAATTTTCAGCCTTATATCTCAAAAGTAGCGATATGAACAGCCACCGAAAATTAGAAGGATTTGTATGAGAAAAACAACTCTTGAGACCCAGTCATGAGTGGTTTTCCATACAACTCCTTGTAAATTCTGAAATTTTTGAACTGTCGTTAAATCTTTCCCTTACACATTTAAGGGTTCAGAGTGCCTGTTATAAACTAAAAAGAGATTATGTGCCCCATAATGCTTAAGGAAATATTTCCCAACAATTTGAAAATTGTGACGGCCGCTGAAATTTCAAACACAATCCAAGACTAGAGAATACTTGCATAGGAGATCACTTGATTATTTATTTGTGATTATTTTTACGTCTCTGAAACAACATCAAGAATCAAGCTGGGATTCTAAGAATTTGTGAGATACGTAATTTTCCATTACAACTAGTAAGCCTCCTTGGGTTTCTGGCTATGTTACACTGCACATGATGAACATTGTCGGGCATCGGTTTCCTTCATTTTTTTGTTACCTTGTAACATCGTTATAGCCTGTTTTCTCTCTTTTCCTTGTAACAAGACATGTTAATCACTCTTTTTATTAAGTCCTTAATTTCCTTTTCTCCATTGCCTATTTGCTTCTTTTTTAGTCCTGCCACATCCTGCAGATTTCTTAATAAAATTGTTGCCTGAAAAACCATTTTGGATCTGGGTGAGCTCAAAAAAGAGCAACATAAAGTTGTCCATCTCTGCATTCTAGTCGTGAGTGCTTATCATACTGGGCCATTGTCTGAGGTATTGTTTTGCCTACAGGCAACATCTTTATGTTGTCTGATCAGACGTCTTTGCAGGGACTTTTTGCCAGTATCTAAAACAATGTTTAGTGTATTATTTTGTAACCTTGGATTTATTCACTCTATATAATAACATCTTTGACATTTACAGTGGCAATAATACTTGTACTTTTTTAAAATAAACTAAGATAATTCAACACAATTTTCCACACTAAAAATTATACATACAACAGTGTCATTGACATAAAAATATTAAATGTTTTTATAATTTCCTAAGCAAAAGGGATTTCATGTTGAAACTTTGTTTCACCAATGCTTTCTTGGACACCTTTTCATCTATTTTTCAAACATTTGGGCAATATGACGATATGTGCACTATTAACAATCGTAAATTTTAGTGCTTTTTTGTGAGAGTGAAAAGTAAGTCTATTTCAGTACTAAAAAGGATTTTATTGCGAACTGTTAAATAAAATGAGCAAAGGAGGAAATATAATCTATCTATGTATGAAAGTCCACAAAAGAGCTCTAAAACTTAAAAGAAGTGGTTGCTATGGCCCTGTTTAAATCAAAAGCTTTGCTGAATAATAGAAGTAGAAAATATTTTTCCCTTTTTAACAATATTGATACTGTAGTAAAGAGGTGCCCTTTGGGCTTAACCTTCCAATACAAATGTAACCTTGAGAATTTCTCCACCTAGGTATTTTTAATACCTGAACCTGGTATGCATCTTGACCTTGACTTTCTTACTGTACTGACAGTTTGGAACTCTAAATCATGGCTTGGAAATGTGCTGCGTATGCAGGTGGGACATCACTGTTAGAGCACTGTCTTTGGCATCTGACCAAAAGTGAAAGTTGGGCACCCAGGGACAACTTGTCGCAGCACAGTAGAAAAGGAGAGAGCAGAACTGGGATAGGGGTTGTGGGAACAAGCAACAGCTTGTGACAGGCATAGGGCAGGCAGGCAAAGAAGTGGGGAGGCCTTAAAAGACCGGTTTTCACTAGTGACGGAGTTGGAGTCGAAATCAGAAGTGTAAGACTTGGCCATCTAGAGAAAACAGCATTCTGATTCCGCTTAGGATCAAGTGAAAACTAGGTTGTCGGAGTCGCAAGCAGAAGTGGATAAACTAAACCAATCACAAAGCATGGGAACATCATTGCATTGTGATTGATTTATCCTTCCGCTTCTGCTTCTGACTCCAACAATCTGGTTTTCACTAGATCATAAGCAATGGAGTCGTAAGTGGAGTCAGAAGAAAATGGAAACATTCTGATTCTTCCAGTTCCAATTCTGTTGCACATAAGACTCTGCTTATGACTCTGATTTTTTTTATTCTCACTAAGTCATATAAGCGCTCTTGTGACTCTGCTTACGACTCCCACTCCGCTGCTAGTGAAAACCAGCCTTCATGAGTAACAGAGCAAGAAGTAGGTAGATACCTGGAATGCACCTGGTCAGGGGCGTAGCCAGGATTTTTCAAAGTGGGGGTCACAGAGGCTACTCACCAGATCACCATCCGGGGATCGCCGACTACAAGAGCCGTTGACGAAAATACTTTACAAAAAAACAAATTTTAAAAAAGTGGGCTTTTCAGCAATGGCTTTTACGGCCAAGATATTGTCATAGCGTTTTCGCCACCTGAATATTGTAGGTTGTTTGCTCAAAAGAAGGCCTACCAAGGGGGGGTCACGGGCACCCAAGGACCCCCCCTTGCTACGCCCCTACTGGTATACTGTAGGTATGCCTTTGTAAGGAAACTGCTACTCTAGGGCTATATACATCAATTGAAAGTATAAAATTTTAGTGGAAGCATTATTTACATGGTAAACTTCAGTTAACTAAATAAACAAACACCTCTGAGAAGACTTCTGAATGTTATACTCTTTGCACAGAATTGTGACTGTCACTACACATTCTATGACTGTCATAAGGCGAGCGATGGCTATCATAGGGAGATGCCGAAGTTCTGTAAACCACCATGGATGACACTGGGGATGTAACTGTATTTTCTGTTGGTGAAGTAACAGTACTATCAGTTCTATGATCTGTTGTAGAATCACCTACAATCTCATGAGAAGAGTCTCTTTCTGTGTGCTGTGGGCCTGTTTCTTCTCTTAGAGCTTCCTCATACGATGGTGGAGGCCTGTTGCCTTGTGCAACAGCCTCGGTGTAACTAGGAGGTCCTGTGACCGCACATGGGAGCATTTCTATTTGACTTGGCGGCAGAGTTGTGGTGTGATTATTCTCTAATTGAGATCGGGCTGACATGATCTTCTTCCATGCACGCCAAAGCCAGACACCCACAATGAGCATGCCACCAACTATGCTAACAGGCCAAAACCTGTACCAAGTAAATATATTGGACTCTTCTACAACAGGGCAACCATCCTCATCTGATCCATCACTACACTCCTTTTTGCCATCACACTTGAAATAGCTGTCAACACATTGCCTATTGGCGCAAGTAAATTTCTCCAATCCACATGCACTCACAGGAGATGACTCATAACGCAGTGAAAACCAGCCTGTTTCCTGTGCCCTTAACTTTGACACTGCTCTTATCGTCAACTCATTTGTTCTTGATATAATTTTAGAGGGTATCAGGTCTCCACAGTACTGTCCAATTTTATGTGAAGAAATGTCTGAACCATCAAAAATTTCCAAATTGGCATTTTGGCAGCCCTGTTCCTTAGATCCAAATTCCAGTGTATCAAAATATAGATGAACATGCATCTCAGATGCAACTTGGATTTTCCACACGCATTCTTTTCCAACTGGGAAGCGATATGGGTAATTTAGAGAGTAAATTAGACCAGATTTATCTTTCAGCATGCCATCACAAGTTCCTTCTCCAACAGAAATGGTACGATAACTAGCCACAAATCCCGATTTTCCACCAGAGTCATTGCTCTTGAACCTAAAAAAGAGATAACTTCCCCTTGTAGAGTATATAATGGGTGGCTTTTCGTTCCCGCAATAACGACGACGTCGAGATTGTCCTTGAAAACTTGAGAGCTCAACAGATCGGATTTCCCTCACTTCAAGAAAATCATACAAGCAAATAGGCATGCGACCTTCCAAGCTGAAGCTGTCGAACTTCACTTTGATTCTTCCCTTGGGGACTTCAATACTGTAAATACAATCTCTGGTCTTTTTGTACGATAAAGGAAATCCAAAGGAGCTAAAACCCCCCGAGGTTTCTGAAAAATGGCGACCGCAAACAGCTTCGTAGGACAACCGAAATCGATTTCCCTCGTACGTCCGAAAATCCGAACCAAATTTAATCCATATAGCATTTTGAGATGAGTAAACATATTTAGGTTGCCTGTTAGCACAATATCTTCCGATGAGAGCTGAATTGTGCAGCAAACCGTCGCGGATTTCTAAATAATCGTGTGTGCATGAACAACATGTTGTTTTCATTACAAAATCTGTAAATGTGAGTTTCACGCGAAATCTCTCGGGCACTGAAATCGTCCAAACACATTGCGTTCTTTCGCCAACGTTTCCTCCGTTGACTGGAAAACGAATGTCTCCCGATTCCGCTTGAATAAGGTCACCACAGGAAGAAAAACAGATCTTAATCCAAACCGCTAAAAGCTGGCCAATAATCCAGTTACACTTCGCAGCCATCCGTGATCGTGAGGCACTTGCATTTGACCCACAGTTGGCGAAAATTGAGGTCAGCAATAAAGATTTATCGGGTTTGTATCGATTGTCGAGTTCCCGCAGTCCAAGCAATTTGTCCTCAAGAGGAAAAAATTAAACTCATCTTATATGCCGTGACAACACTTGACACAGAACAACTAGGTCCTTGACTCAAGAGGTATCGAGGTCTTTGAATGCTGATAAATGTTCAAGCACACCTTCGAGCAATCAGATGCAAAGTTCGTCTGTGTTGACATAAAATACCCCAGCTATGAGAGTCTGTATACAGTAAAGCTCCCAGCGAATGAATAATTCTGCTTTGCAATTAACAACACGCTAGTTTGCCGCTAATGGCCATGCCAGACAACAGATAGATATCATTGATATTTTCTCGGTCGATGATGAGACGTGCTTGACTGAGCCAATCAAATGCGGCCTTTTCACCTGAAACAACAAATTTTATTGTGACAAAGCGCCCCTGTGTATTAAATATTACAGAATGATGTCAAATCAGTTGACATTTATGATTCACGCATTTTTGCGACAGCTGAAAAAGTAATTTTGTTTTCTTTTTCCCTGCTTTATTCGTAAATATAAATTTATATCTCATCGCAATGTTTTGTATAAATCTCATATCGATATCCAGACAGTTTTTACTGACATGCCACAATTTTTGTTACATGTTGATACATGTGCTACTCCCTTGGTTTAGAAAAAGCTAAAATGCCCCGCGGTAAATTCAACAAAGAAACCGGATGGCAGGTATGGGCATTCTTGAACGCAAGGAAACGTGATTTTTAATTACAATGGGTGTGGCATTGTTTGTGCTTAGAAAATTGTTAAGGTTCTCTTGGGTAGATCTGATGACTTGTGCAGAATTGCTTTGAGTTGAATACTGGCAGAAAAATGAACAAGCAGAGACCAAGAGATACATAGAGCCAGCGAGAGAGAAAGTAACAAATGAGTTTGAGTGTTATATCGCACTTTCCCTGCTAACAGAGGTTCTTTGTCCTGGTATTCGGCGGGCGGGAGGAAAAGAGACTCTTTCGTTTGCGCGCTACGTGACACACGGCGGGGAAATGACTACTGATAATTATGGTGATTGCTGATGATGATGACCGATAGAGGTTTGATGAAAAAAAAAAAATTCCAGTTCCTGATGTTTCCTCGAAACTCTACCAAAAGCAAAAAACATGAATTTAGAGCAATTAAAATAGTTGAGATTCGAGACACTTCAGGTAAAAGCACCAGATCCGGATTGTAGCCGGATACCGAGATCTTCGCTCGTTTTATTCAGGAGCATGAAAAAATGTTTTAAAGAAATCAGGCAAGACTTATCAAACAACTTCAAAAAAGTTTTCTTAATTTTATTATCTCCCTAATATTCCAGTTATACAAAACTGGAAATTACCAAAAAACAATTACAAAGTTTAAAACGACGAGAAGACAAAGTGAACCTACAAATTTCATTGGTTGTTTTTAGTTAATAATAATAATAATAATACTTTATTCAAATATTCAGATACAGAGTACAAGAGTATTTGAAAAGGAGGACCATGAGGTTATCCCTATTTAGGTCCCCTCACTAAAATTACAACCTAAGGTTTAAAATATTAAAATATCTATTACGTAAAAAATTAACAAAATTTCAAATCTAAAATATCTATGATATCTATAATATTAGGTACTGCGGCAGACAATTAATGAATCTTCATCCACTTTTTAAGGTTTGATTTGAACCTGTTTGCATTAATGTCGTTGATATCGTGTCCGAACACATGGTTTGGCAAATTATTCCATTCCTTAATGATTCCAACAAAGAAGGAATACTTGAAGGCATTAATTCTTGCTGATTTCGTTTGGATCTTAAACGGGTGGTTAGCTCTAGCGCTTTTGCTTCTACAATACTCAAAATAATCGTTAAAGTCCAAGCCATTTAATCCGAACACTATTTTATAACATTCTACTGAGGACAGGTACTCTCGTCGATGCTAAAGTGAGTTCCAATTTAGTAATCTGCATCGTTCTTCGTATTGCATCTCACGGTGTTTTTGCCCAAGAGCAATTCTTGATGCTCTTCGTTGTACTTTTTCAATAGCTAGTATATCTTTGGCTACGTGCGGTGACCATACAGGACATGCATATTCCAGGATCGGTCTCACCAATGACTTGTAAAGCACAGACAAAATTTCTTTGTTCTTACTGCCAACTGTACGCTTTAACCACAGGCAGCCCAAGCGCACTATGTGTGGGTTCGGGCTTCAGAGGTCATTTGGTCGAATTTGGTCGGAGTATACAAGAATTATTAGCGTATTATCTGATGCCAAATAAATGCAAAAATCTTAAAGATATGAAGTCTTCTTGTTTGTCTGTTTGTACTAATAGCCTTTAAGATAACAAAGGTCGATATTTCTTGCATTATTACATGTGATTCGGGCCCTTACTGTTCGAGTCTTATCACATGTATTCGAATCTACAACGCTAAGGAAAAAAATCATGATCACGCGAAATATTGATTCAAAAAGCTCCTTTACCTTAAGTTCATAGCCACTCTGTGTCCCACAGCCGGATTAAACGCCGTTTCGTCGACTTTCTTTCCATCGAGTACTGTTCGATGGAAAGAAAGTCGACGAAACGGCGTTTAATCCGGCTGTGGGACACAGAGTGGCTATGAACTTAAGGTAAAGGAGCTTTTTGAATCAATATTTCGCGTGATCATGATTTTTTTCCTTAGCGTTGTAGATTCGAATACATGTGATAAGACTCGAACAGTAAGGGCCCGAATCACATGTAATAATGCAAGAAATATCGACCTTTGTTATCTTAAAGGCTATTAGTACAAACAGACAAACAAGAAGACTTCATATCTTTAAGATTTTTGCATTTATTTGGCATCAGATAATACGCTAATAATTCTTGTATACTCCGACCAAATTCGACCAAATGACCTCTGAAGCCCGAACCCACACATAGTGCGCTTGGGCTGCCTGTGCTTTAACAAGCCCAGCATTTTGTTTGCTTTGTTCACAATTACGTCCACGTGATTCGACCAGGATAAATCTCTTGACATGTTAATACCTAGGTCTTTGTATGAGTCAACAAATCTTAATTCTGTATTTGACAGGTAATAAGGATGTTTACTTTTGTCCTGCTTATGCGATATTCTCATTACTTCGCATTTCTCAGAGTTGAACTTGACTTGCCAACTCTTTGTCCAGTTTTCTAGAGAATCCAGGTCAGACTGTAGTGCTAACGTATCATCGACATTGTTGAGTTCACGATAGATCTTTGTAGTTAGCCAACGTATTTGCTCATCAACCGCGTTTTTGAAGTAATATTTTATACATTTCACCATAAAGTGGAATTGTTATGAAGCCCTTCGGACTTCTTCATTGTTTATTTGTTGTTTGTGGACTTGACGGTGCACAGCAATATCATTTTCCACATTTCTATCATATTGATCTTATATTTACTGACCCAACGTCTAATTGATTTATTCCGACGCAACTTGTCAGCAACAACAAAAAAAGGATTGCCCCAGCCTAGTCCCTAGGCGTCGCGCGGACAACGGGTCAAGAGAGAACGCCTAGGGACTAGGCTGGGATTGCCCCAGATGATGATCTAGTTCTAGGCCCTTGTAGGGGGGCCGATCGCGATTGCTTGTCTCGCTAACTCCCCAAAGGTTTTTTGCTAAGATCTTCCAATACATATGGTCTGTGTGAAAACGTGTAATGAAAACGAAATAAAACTATCAATTTCTAGTTCCTCGGCAAGAAAAAGAAATTGCAAACTCGAACTCAATTAAACACCAAAGATTGCTGCAGCTCATGCATTATGCGCGCGCATCCCTGTATTTGGTTAACCTCGTTTTCATCTAGCTGCTGGCTCACGACGGACTTGACCCCATGGGTGCCAAGAACGCAGGGCAAACTCAAGAAAACTTCTTCCTTGATCCCGTAAAATCCCTAAGAAAAAAAAAAAAGAAACAGTAGATGAGCAACGCTTTCACATACATCCACCTCATAAATCTCGGCCACGTGACCAAAAGCAACGACGGCCGGGCTCTGGGAACGAGAATGATCTCAGGCTATTTCGTTAAAATCAGAGAACGGCAAAAAAGAGAGAGCTTAGAGGCCGCAAATCAGAGCCGTATCATAGACATGAGGACTAAATCAAATTATGTATCTTTGACATTAAGAAAGAATTGTCCACGCTGACAGTGACCGCTTTTGATATTTTGACTCAAGTTGTATTTGAAATATTGTAAAGGAATGTTAAAGCAAAAAAATGTATACTGCCGTAATTAAAAGTTAATGCCCGAATCTCGAATGATTCGTCGCTTCAAAAGGAAGAGAAGCGGTAAAAGTATGATAAGAAACGTAAAGCTCCACTGTACACTTGTCTCGTTTAGAAAACGAGGCTGGATCGACTCCGACTACGAGATTTTCCCAATAAGTAAGTAGTGCGCGCGCGCGAACTAACGTCAATTTGGCGGGAAATTTGGTGGCCGTCGTCTACTATGAGTTTTAGCAAGAATCTTGTGATGGCGAAAACAAGTTATCAATTGTTAGGAATTTTATAATTTAGTGATGAAAAAAGAAAGGAATGTTTTGAAAGTCAACATGGAAAGTCAGTTACCTTTGCGATAGTGGAGACGGCCTGGACGTTCGCCATATTTTTTAGTAACGCCTTGCTAATGTTAGCGACGCTGAGACCAACTGCCCAGGAAGTGTAGCCCTTGAGTTTAATCACTTCATATGCGCTAAATAGGAAAAAGGTCAGCTTTAATAATCGAACATGGACTATATGGAATTTATTTTCAAATGTTCACGTGAACACATGAAAATTTGGCGTCCTTTCGAGCCATGAGACAAAACTGAAATGCTGTGGAAAGAGTTATAAATAAAGTCTTTGGATCAGTTAGGTTGTTTAAAGGGAATTAGCCCCGTGTACAACAATCCGTGTTCCAAGTTAATAATTTTTTTGTTTTAGCCAATCCTAGTAAACAAAGGATGTTCATGGTGCGTGGACGATGTCTAAGTTTGTCTTGGATTAAATGATCGGCCTTCTTAGTTTAGTCTGCTTTGCTTATACGAAACCTCGTTTGGTTATGAATCCTCATTATAGTTTTTGCAGAAGCATATAGGTTATATGCTTCTGTCTTGTACTATAACGAAAGGCAATGGTTCGCGGCACTCGTGCAGGCGTTTGAAGGGAAATTAAGACGCGCGTCCTTGAACGCGATGAACATGCACTACTCGCGCTATGAACACGCGATAAATACAGGCTACAATTGATTAGCAGTAACTTAAACTCTGATAATTGAATGTAGGATGTTTGTAGCGGATTCTACGGCTTTACCTCATAATAACTTTCTTGTGAATCTCCTTCCAGTTTTCCCGGTCTGATTCTGTGCCTATCTGTGGGTTAAGATCCTTGAGCATCACTCCGTCAATATTCACGCCACTCCAAACAGGCACTGTATAAAGACAGCAGCAAAAAATCTTTTTTACAGCAATTCCCCTGAATCGTGATTCTGTCAATCGAAAACTTAGATCGCGAACGGTCGTCTTTCTTTCCTCAGAGCCAGGCGGGCGAGTGAAAAAGTAAAATTATGCAAATTAATGGTAAAAAGGAGGAGTGGAAAAAAATCGATGTTTCGTTTCAAAGCGAAACAAATCGAAAACATGGGCGGAACACTCAAACTAGGGTACACTTTGTCGATTGAGCAATTGAGCGATCTTACATTTAGTTAGAGTATATGTAGTCCTTCATTTCTTGGAGAGAAAAAAATATACGACCGCGGGTGAAATTTTGACACCCGCGAGAAAGGCTGACAAGCTGATCTCGCGTTCTTTTATGAGAGCGCCTAAATGCGATTACACGAGTTAACTCTCTAGATGGAGGCAATTTCCACCGGCGTTCGCGTATTTGGTTTGCATATCTACTGCGATCTATTCTTCCCAAGGAAAATGAGAGATTGCTCGTATTGTGACGCAGAAGAAGCTTATGGTGGATCTTTGATGTACACTTACGTTCAAGAAAGGTTGGGGTAAAGGTAGTATTGGGAACATCCTCGGAGACCCAGGGGGAGATAGTGGGGACGAGGGAAAGTCTAAACGGGCGGGAAAATGTGGCGCGAAGAAAAGTAAAGAACGGCGAGAAGAGCCCCTGGGGACAATGTTTTACCAGACCAGTTCCAAACGGTCGCCGCCGTTCTGGCTTCTGATTGGTGCCAGAAAACTTGTGTTTTTCTGGCACCAATCAGAAGCCAGAACAGCGGCGACCGTTTGGAACTGGTCTGGTAAAACATTGTCCCCAGGGGCTCTTCTCGCCGTTCTTTACTTTTCTTCGCGCCACATTTTCCCGCCCGTTTAGACTTTCCCTCGTCCCCACTATCTGCCCCTGGGTCTCCGAGGATGTACTGGGACTAGTCTGTGTGTGTTGGTGGCTAGCGGCGGGGGGCGGGGGAAGGGATGGCTTAACCGCGCTAAAAACGGTAGGGGGGAGTGACTTGCGAGTCATTCTTTACCTACCACTAGAGTCGCCATGTTCTCCGATGATCCAGCCGTGCACACTGTTTGGTGGGATGTTAAGCTTTTCGCCGATCAAAAAGTGAAACCGAGCTGTGTCCAGATTGGTTCCACTTCCTATCACACGATCAGCTGGAAGACCGCTGATTTTCCACGCCACGTACGTCAAGACCTCAACTGAAGCATAACGAAAAAACAGATATTACTATACTAATAAATGCAGGAGTTGCAGTAGTCGTGGGTGTCTTATACATCCAGAACCACATCGTATGGAATCAGTTAGGCTGCATTATATTCACACGGTACCGAATACACTTTCGAGCGGCTCAAAAATTTAGCGGACCCTTCGTTCACCAGGAACCCTTCAATTATGTTCACTCTATCCACGGGGAACTTTGAACCGGTAGGCGTTTAACTCTTCCTACGGCTAAGGTAACTCCGTGCAAACCGAACACTTAAACGTACGAATTTTTAACCGGTCGAAAATCGTCCGATGCCGTATGAACTCCGAGGGCTCACTTCCCAACAGTGGCCGGTAATCAAGCATAGCAGCTTACACCTCACACTTCATTTTTACGTAGTTATCATTAGGCTGGCTTGCAGATAGATAGCGAAGGGCTAATCGCGGTAAGCCAGACTGTACATTATCAATTTTCCTGGAGAAATATGTACATTTTTAAACAGTACATAATATTTTACATGCAATTACAACGGGAGCAAGAAGTACAACCCTTAACTTGATTTAATGTTGGGACTACACGAGTGACTTTTCAGTGAGTTCTATATCGCACGGGGAACGATCACAAGCTTTTACTGGTGTACGCATTATAGGAAACGTAGCACTCTTGGTGTCAACTGGTTTACATACATAGCTAGGAAGAAATTGGGAGGGGGGCTGCTGTTTTAAAGACACACAGCTAAAAGAAGGAACTAAAACTATTATCACACAAAACTATAGCAGACGTCATTGAAAAACTCTTTAATTTCTTCCATTTGGATGTTGTTCAATAGTTCATTCGCCAGTACTGCTTGTGCAGAAAGAATATTAACAAGCTTTGCCCATTTTCGTGCTTACGATATCCTTAATTGTTTTTTAAAAAGTCTGGAGCCTTCGAGTTTTTTTGTTTAAGGTTTCCTGATCACAGAAAGCGTTTTGTAGATCCCTCGCTCCTTTTCTTACCTGGGTTTGAAACAATCAGCAGTACTGTATTGGGACTGTGCTTTACCAACTTTGGAATGATATCTGTAAAATAGACGACTTTACCCATTAGAAACGTTTTAAAATTACATGTTAATTTAAATCAAAGACCAAATTATTTTTACTATATTTCCATCTTTTTGTTTCAAGGCCAGAAGAGAATGATCTGCTGAAATCACGATGAATGGAGATCTGCGTGCGCTGTTCTCGCTGTCGTCAAGTGGTTAAATCACGTGGTCTTTGTTAAGTCTGCGCATTCCTATTGTATACTTTAAATAGGCAAGCTAAACACAGAGTTTCATTTCATCATGGCGGAGAGCACATGCGTAATATTTCAATATGTGCGGCAATACAGTTACAGGTCCGCAATGTGTACGTGCAATTACTTCTAGCATTTTCTGAGTTTAACTGGCCTACGGTGTGATCGAACGTTTCCACGCTTGTGCAATACGCTGTAACATAATTTAGTAACGGGCCTAAAAAGGATTTGAAGTCCAAATAAGAACTCAAACCCTAAAAAAAGGATTTTTCACGGGTTTAATACTTAAACTACACTCACTCAGTGAGGATTTTTAATCTTTCTCTATAAATACATGATAGTTGATAAATATTACTTTCCATTTTTTCCATTGGGAATGGCTGTTAACACTGACTGTTTACAGATACAAAACGAGGAACAGTCGTTGTTTATCCTAATCTAGTACCCAGATCTCACTCTTTCTTACGCTGAAAAGTGACGCTGGCCGTGGGAGATCTGGCTACCAGATTATGTTCATCCTTCGTCAGGGTTAAGTATTTGACTGTTTTTGACTATCACGTATTGAGTTCTGAACCTCCTTAGCCAAGTGGAAATTTCCAGCAGAGAAGCCTTCGACTTTACAAAAAGAAAGGTGATTGTTTGCTTCCCATTATGAAAAGACATCGTAAAAGATTATAAGTTAATTGTTGAATTACTGCATGTTAGCATTTAAGATGAAGGCATCTACCTTTGAAAATCTCAAAGTTTCTTAGCAACAGATCTCTTCTGCTTTCATCCTTTCTCATACGTTCGCCTGCTGTCACTATGCACAGGTTTGAGTTGGCGCTGACAGCATAGTCTAAAAAATAAAGGAGAACTCTGATTACTCTTTGGCGCCGACTGGAACCAAAATAATCTTCAAGTTTATGATACACACACTATAACTTGAAATCTCTATAGATTACTGTTTCGAACCCTTCACTTCATTATTTCATGCTAAGAATAAAAGGATAATCTGAAAATTGCGACTTGTTCCATTCCTGTTCCAATGTAGTAATCGTTCCTGACTTCAGTTTTTTAATTATAATTTTAGGAGGTTTTTCTTCCCAAGACAAAATTTTCAACTGCTTTTTGTCTTTTAAGATAAATTTGAAACGAGAAACTCTGGTCTTTTCACACGTTTGAAAAGGGTTTAAATTGGACACGTTTTCCAGTAGTATGTATTTAAAACTTCTGTATTTTCGAGCTTTTCCCTTTTTCAGACTATCAGGCTTATTTACCAGTACTAGCACGGATGGAAGTTTCCTTCACAAATCGCAAACCGTGCTGTAAGTCCATCATTTCTCCTTTAAGACTCTCTTGACGTCTTCCAATTAAAGCAAGTTCTTGGCATATATCCTAGAAAGAAAAATGAAGAACTTTACGTTAATTTTAAAACGCTCGGGCGCCTTTTGTTCTTGTCTCTGTGATTCTTTTCAGAACGTTTGACGAAGATTTGGACTTTTTTTTTCTTTTGCGAACCTGTTTCGAGCTTTCTTTCTCGCCTCCTGTTTACCTTTTGTCTTTCTTTTCACGCCGGGCAAACTGAGAGCGAAATGTGGCCTCCAGATATGATGGCATGCGGCCAGCGGTATTACGCGTGCAATTCAAGCGTTCACGAAGCATTCACAAGATGGCCGCTAAGAAGTTATATGATTTCTCAGAAGTCATTGAAAAACTGAGTGAGAGCGACGAGACTAACGAAGATGAAGATAGCTACGACGAGGGCGATCAAGTTGAAGAGATAGTCCAGAGTAAAATGATCAAACTTGCAGAGGCTGCAGTGAAGTTGGAGCCTGCTTTGCAACCAAACATGAAGTTGTTTGAGACTCATGCAGTTCGCATTATTTTACCTTGGTTACAGTTGTGCGCTTACCCTGAAATATCAAGCGTGCATACAGTCCTTAAAAGTAGCATCAGCTCTGGATCAATTCTTCAGACTGAAAGCAGGCTATGGCTTAGGTTAGTAAACAGAAGAATCGGTGGGCGTTTAAGGATCAGAAACCCATACTATGCAGAGATGAAGAGGGACCTTCCATATGATGCTTAAAGAGCTTTGGAGTTGAGTATCAAGAACAGTACTTTGAAAAATTTTAAAGAACCTCACTGTGATATTGCAGGAAACAGGAAGGGAACTGTCATTGCTTTCACGTCGGAAAAGGGTGTATTATAACTGTTTACTATGCTTAGTGGGAAAAAGGAAGAAGAAGTGAAAAGGTATTTTCAGCGTTCATTGAAAAGGAGAGGCAAAGCTAAACTAATTGTGAACACCGAAAAGGATTTTTCGCTAATTTATAAGTTAATAAAGGGCAGCTTATTATTGGGTTTCATTTTGGGGTTTGCAACATCAATGGTTTCCCCCAGCACACATAAACAAAAACCTTTCTATTGCTAGTACATTTAGTTCCTGCAGTTGAAGGCTGATTAAGTTGTTATGTCAGCACAAGTTGTTTGGGAATTAATTTTTTGTGTCCAGGAGAAACCAATAGGACAATTGCACGATGACGCCATTTTACTACAGCTACCAGAATCCTTGAGTGTGTTGTTTTCTTGTGCAAATTAAGGCTATTGTTCTTTTATCCTCACCAGAATTGGAAAATTTAAATAACAAAGCAAAAACGAAATGAATTCTGGTAGTTGTAGTCAAATATCGTCATCGTGCAATAAAATTATTGTCCTATTAAAGCAGGATTGTCATACGCTAGGTAACACAATAAAAAAACATATGAGCCAAATCTCATTTTTTCTGATCTCCATTGATTTAGGCATTAGTCACTATTGATTTATCAAGAGCAGGGAGAAAGAATGAATGAAAGCAATGGTTTTTGAGTCACAATAAGAGGAGTACATCATGTATTACTAAACGGAATGAAAACAGTCAAAACATGTACATGGAGTTTGTTCAAATTCCAAAAAAAGATAAATTTTCTTCTTCTGTTTGTAGAATACATTGTCAATAAAGTGTGTGGAACACCTTGTTTGGTGGGCAAATGAAATCCAGATACCTCATGCTGCAGATACATTGTAAAGCAATCGGCCATGTTTGAAATAAGGAAAGCACTGGGTACAAGTTTAAAAAACGATGGGGTTTGATTGAGTGGAAATACAACATTACTCAGAAATTCAGGGTTGTCAGAAAGTTTTTTGAAATAGACGGCTGATCGAGTTGTCAAAGTAAGCGGCCAGTCCAGGAATATTTAACACCATCCATAAAGAAATGCCAAGCAGAGTAGCCAGCCGATACTAACCAAGTAGACAGCGGTTTTTGCTGGCAGCCGGCTACTTTTGACAACCCTGAAATTATATGATCTGTAATCACAAGTGTTAGAAAGGGATTTCAGTGGTGGTTCCCAGTCCCCCTATCATTTAGATAATGGGCAAATTTCTGCCACAGAAGGATACAGCCAAGCCTCACCTTGTAGACACCCCAAAAATCTGGACAGCAGCTAAGTCCCTGGCAAAAATAAATTACAGATATTTTACTATATTAAGGTCCCAACAGTGTCTGTTATAAACAGAGTTGACTGTTAATACCTACTCAAAAATGATGCCATGGATTACCAAATCAAGATTATATTTTCAATACTTTATTTATGCGTTTAACATGGTACAAAACTGCTAAACTGGTCAACAACTATCTGAAAAACATTTTTTGGGGGGTTTAAGTTTAAGAGAATATCTAAGCTTTTAAAAAGAGATTTCAAAGACAACATTTCATTTCCAAAGTTCTTTAACTTGTGTTTCCTTAAAGTTCCATGAATGATATAAAATTTGTTATTGTCTCAATATAATATTATTATTTCCTTCATAAAGTTCTATAAATAATATAAATAAGGTTTCCTTAAAGTTGTATAAATAATATAAATAACATTTCCTTCTTAAAGTTCCATAAATTAATATATTAATTAAGTAACAAATAATGGTAACTTAACTGTTAACTGTACAGATTTGTACAGGGTAGGGTTAAAGAACATACAATAAAGTACCCATTAACTTTATCTGCATCATTGAGATCAAAACACAGCTCTTCTCTAACAGAATGCAGAGTGCCAATATTCACACTATCAAGAAATTGAACAAGTTTGTAGTATGGCAAAAGAGCAGGAACACAGCAGTTTGCTACTTTTAAGCAAGAAAATTTTTTCCCCTTGGATAGTATCTTGAAGTTCTTAAATGAAAAGGAAAGGTGCACTTTCGTGTACTTCCTTTTGCCCATGACACCCATTCTATAATAAACTGACACACTTCCAAGTATGTTCTCATCACCATTCTCATACAGTTTACACTTAGCCTTATGAAAAGTAGATGCAATTTTTTTGGCCAGGTTAGATTTGTTACATACTAATGAACTGACAAGATTCTTGGAAAACTTGGTGTCCAAGGTTTGTACAAGTCAAGTTGCAACTGCCTTGTTACTCTCCCTTGTGCTGCCATGGATTTCTGTGGCAGCATTATACGTCTCCAACACTCTTCTTCGATTTGCCCTCATTGACAGCTCATCAGAGGTAGGCTGCTTTCTTCTCCGAGATCTTGAAACTGAAGAGAGGAAATTTTCCTTTTCACAGCTGCTTTTCCCTCTATCTTGAAGTCCTTCCTTAAGTACTGCAACCTCATTATTAGCATCAACAATCTGTTTTTAAAAAAATACAATTTTAACCCAGGGCAATGATGAAAAGAAATGTTTTAAAGAGGATAGCCGAGTTTGAACAGTAACCCAATTTTATTTTAATGCCATTAAAAAGAACTGCTAAGCAAAGCAGCATATGTGTAATTCGGAGTAGAGAGTGATATGCACAGTCTGCAGCCCTATTTCCACAACCCTGCAACCCTCTCGAGCTAAAGTTGCAAAGCAATGCACCACAGAAGTGGGTATGACACACAAGACTTCAACTGAAACCTACATGTATTGTTGCTTTCAGAGTACTGAAGAGGCACGTGCAGCAAAATCATACCATTTCACATATTAAATAGCTTTCAAAAACAGAGACAATAGGTGCCTACAGTATACAATAGTACATGATTTTATGGAGCTGTTTCTTGCGCTGCTAGACCGTATACAGTTGGGAATTGATCCTGATCAATTTGTTGTTTCTGAAAGGTAGTATGACAATGAGCCGACTGTACTAAAATGGTGGTCAGATTCATTTTCATACATTTCATGGTCACTTGGAGACCAGGCCACTACAAGTCTTGAGAGTGACCAACACCAGTTTTCTCTTAACAATATCAATACATCATCAAGAGAAAAGGTTGTGAGAATGAATAATAATCACCAAAGGGGCAATGGTATGACCATTTATATTAACTTCTCTCAGCTAATTCTTTGAGGAAATGTATGGAGATCACTTTGAAGAATTTGTACAGTGTAGGTGGATATTGGGGTTAAATTGGTAAAACAGAGAATTTGCAAGCACTCTAGAAGTAGAACTTACTTTTCCTTTGAGCCGCCGAAAGCTTAAGCTTTTCCGCTGCTATGGACTCATGGGCTGCTGCTTGTTTCTCTCGAATCTCCTTCTTTTCCTTCATGAACTTGTCAACATTAAGTCAACTCAGCATATTTTTTTGCAAAGGCACATCCTTGGCTTCCTCAGTCAATCTAAGAACAACTTGCACCAAACAAAAAAGGTGTTCAGCCGAGAGCACTCATCGAACATATTTGCAATAGAGTAGGTGAGCGGCAACCATTCAAAAAAGCGAAAAAGCCTGAAATTCTGAAGTTTAACGACGAATAAAAAAACATAGAATTCTTACCCAGTAAACAGACTCCAATTTTTTCCTGGCAGGCTCACTGAACTTTCCACAATAAAAAAGCCTTTTGAACGAGAAGACCACAGATATTCACGAGTACTCACACCTTTAAAACGAACAACTGTGGGACCTTTTAGACTCTACTCTAGAAGGACAACTTTTAAAGTCATAATATTGGCCATGTTTGGTATCAAATTGAAGCTTGATTCACGAAAAATCTCTTCATGGCTGTTCTTCGACCCCATTTGCATCATGGGAGGAGCAAAACGACGACAAAGTGGGGGTACCTCTGGGAGAATTTCACTCATGTCCAGTCTCCCAGTCGACGGGACCTCACGCGCCCATGAAAACAGACGACATTGTTCGAGGCCGGATTTCGCTCCCTGTTTGCCCGGCGTGTTTTATGGCCAGTTTTGTTGCCCACTTTATAATTTAGGTGTAGAAATAATAAACATCAACAAACGACAAATAAAGAGGAAACTTGATCACGTGGTACAAGTTCGCGTTTGCCGTTTGACGTAAACGTGATGCTCAAATTAACCTCTCTAATGGAATTACCTGCTGCATAATACTGTACGCGCACGCGGTTCCTACTTGTCCTACACCCACAATGGTGATTTTACTGATGCTTCTCTTTTTATCGATGCAGATATGCTCCCTAAACTTTTCCTGTGTAGTTCCTATCATGCTGAACTCGGAATGCGAAGAGGATTTCAAGCTGTTTAAACTGAGGACCAAAAAACAGAATGTTAACAAAAATGATGACCGGAGGCTTGGTGGAAACAATCCCCAAAGTGTTTAAAGAACCTTATGATGCATAGCAAAGTTTTACAACTTCCGGTCGGCGAGCGGTGTGTACATCTGTTTGAAACACTTACAAATTTGTTGTCAAAGGAAACATTACTACAACAGTTGCTGAGTTAGGGGCAAGCCACGAAGCAGCTTGACCAGCTTTAACTCCCATCAACCAAAGGCATTCCCTTTAGAACGTTTTTTTTTTGCTAATTTAAGCAACAAATATGTAGGACTATATTTGATAATCTTTGGCGAAACATATAAAAAAGCTCGAAGAATTATTCCACTTCTAAAGGTAGCCGGGGTAAAGATAGACTTTAGATGGCTTTATTCTTGTTCACCGGACTTTTGGACTTTTGAACTACAATCGGCGACAACATGAGTTGAGACACTTCGCGCTCAAAGGCTTTCTGACGTTTTCCTGACTTCATCCCATCCCCCCCATGCAATGTTGTGCCGCTGTTCGAGCTAACTATAGAAATCAACAAACACCCCAACTTTGAATAGAGAAGACAGGGGAGGGGTGTGGATTCTTTTGTCCTCTGAAGTTACTCTATTTGAGTACAATGTCTCAACAATTTTGTCGCCGATTGTAGCCAACATTTTCAAGAGGCGGGTCTGGTGATAAGAATTAACTCGTCACCGTTTTTAACCAAAAAATCGTCTGATTATTTCATTTTGAAGTAAAAACAAAGATCATAAGATATTGCAAAGTTAGAAATTCTGAAAACAATTCAAATAGTAACTACGACCAAACTGAGACGTAAAAATAACAGTTCAAAACATTATACTCAAGAATGTATATACGCAACACAGCAAATACAAATGGAGGCAAGGATGGACAGGTTGAAACAGATTGCAATTGTCGTTTGGAAAACTTCTCAGTTAGCCTAACAGTTTTTCAAAGTTCATTTTTTTGTGTTTATATCGTTTTGTATAATTGCATGGGAAACATATTTGTTGGGCAGGAAGCTAGGCTGTTCTTTTGTCATACACAAGTAATTCATGCCTCAAGTTCCATGGCGAATAACTTGAATAGGAATCTTAAGAACCGAGGACGGCAACGGCAGCGAAATCGTCTCTGAAAAAGTGAATTCGCGTTCTTTCAATCTTTATCGCGAGTACTCCAAGTCTCTGACTTTGTTAAATGTAGGTGAACCCTCCTAAAATTGAATTCCTAAGAACCATTTCCAAGTTCAGAAATAGCGAAATTTGAAATTAGGCATTTTCACGACGTAGTCGTGCAGTGATGGCAAAAAAATGTACAAAAAAAGTGTGATGCGCGTGCAAAATTGTTGTTTTGGGTATTAAACCTATCGCTTTTTGACGACCTCGTTGTCGTCGCCATCGTCGGATCTTAAGGACCCTAATATCCTGCGAGCAGAAACCCTTCGATCTTCCTATAGATAAGTCGCGAAGAGGAAGGGATATAGAGGACGCTTCATTCTTTTACAATGAAAGCTACTCTGCCGTATTTTCCGCCAAACATGAAACGGTAATGATACAAGGCGAGTTAATAATCAGCATGTCGGAAATCATGGGATATTTTTGTCTGATCACTTCACCTTACCTGTGTACTGAGGTGAGTTAGGACTGACAAAGCCAAGTTGAAGTGCTGGATATGAACAGTCGGGGAATGAAAAATCGACGCTACCACAAATCATTTATATAGAAAATGAAATGCAAATTCGATAGGTCAGCACTTGTTTGTCAATTTTCTTTGCATTGAATTAGAGGTCAAAGTTTTGCTCCAAGAAGTTCGTGTTATTTTATTTTTTCTAATTTTGATTCGCATTTTAAAAAGTTTTCATATTAGACACGATCATGTAGGATACTATTTTAGTGACCGGACGAGACACGCATACAAATGGATGCGGATGAACGGGAGACAAAAAATCGGAAGTTCAAAGGGACGACAATTATCTCAGTTTAACGGTCCAAGATCCCTAATTATTTTGGGAGGGGAAAGCAGCAACATCCGATAGTCTATATAGATCGAATGTCGAAAGCACTGGCTTTGTTTTCTTAGCCTATGAATCAAATTAAACTCAGCTACTATGGAAGTTATCAGCTACGTACATTTTGATTTTTTAAAACAGCAAAATTAAAATTCTTGAACCAAGAAAGTTCTGCTCTGTATTTTTCACTTGAATGGTCACATTTTAGATAAGAAAGTTTCAAAACTAAAAGAATGACTTTGCACAACATAATAATCATGACCATAGCTATCGGGAACGAAGCGAACAGCTTTCGTTTGAATGAGTATATTTTAGGATTTCATTAAAAAACCCCCAAAAGTTAGAACCACCTTGTACAGCGTAATAAGCAGCCGCACCACATGGTTATACTGCCTACTGTCACGCGACTTGCTATCTTCTAAAAACGCTAACACGTGTCTTCGCATCGGTGCGGTGAGTTGCATTCCAAACAGTAATGGCCCAGTTTTGTTGTTCGACACTATTTTTAGGCATTGAAAGTGTTTCCTGTTACGGTAAGAATGGAAAAGTTGGAAAATTTTCGCTAATTTTTTTCACGTTTTGTTACTATACTTGCAAATATCACCAAATCTGATTACAATTATGGTTAGTCCTCCCCGATGAAATCTCAAGTTTTAAATTTTCTTCGTAACCGAGTCTTCAGGGGCATTTTAAAGCACCTTTACTGTTTTATTCACGTTGGTGCACCAGGGGAGGGGTCCGGGGGTCCGGGGGTCCGGGGGCCCGGGCCCCCCTTATTTTTAGCCCAAACTGAGGCCCAAATGGCGGAAAAAGTTTTTTTTGAGAGCGCCCCCTTTATGACAGCCTGTCAGGCCCCCCCCCGCCTTATCTGAAGGTCTGGATCCGCCACTGTCAGGAGCCCATCATGATGAGCTCCTGCCACTGTCCATGTATAGTAATACAGCACCGAAATAACAGTACCACGCAAATACAACTCAGAGTAGAAACTTACTTTTGCAATGGTCACTTTTTTGAAGGAACAATCTAGGCCTTCTGGGAAACGTCGGAAACTACCTCCCCTAAGCCAACATTTTGCCCTATGTGAGAAATTGGTGTTTATGTTGGCATAGGGGAGATGTAGGTGGGAAGTTTCCCAGAAGACTAAATTTCTTTCAGGGACTAAAATGATTTGCCCGTTAAAGAAGCACTTACACAGTAACAACAATTGTAGTAAAGATGCGCCGTTTTCAAGGAACGAACCGTAAGGACCCCTTGATACCGAAACCCTTCGGGGGCCTCGGAATGTGCTTTATGAGGTTATCTACTTTTTCTTTCACCTTAGAATCTTGAATCTTCAACGGCTTACTTGTTTTAAAATTCGCTATGATGAAAATTTAATGTGTCTGGTCTTTCGCATGCAACCCTTAGATAGCATTCTGTAACAGGATCCAAAATCAATTCCAGTTTGGTGTAGAATTAACCCAACATCTAGCTTCAAACTTTTGGGAGTCAACGACTAATTTTTAGCTGAGGCCTAGCTATGAATGATCGTTCTTATTTTTGGGAGATGTAAACCTTAAATCCAAGTTTTCAAGATGTTCTGAAATTAAGAGCCAAAGTTCTTGTCAAACTGACTCGATTTCAAGTGGTCTCTATGGCTGGTTTTCTCATTGTTTCCTAGCCTGCGAACAGCAGACGTATTTCCGGCCGTCGCTTCTCTCCCTACGAAAAATAAGCGACGACCGGAAATACGTCTACTGTTCGCAGGCTAATTGTTTCCAACCTGCCAAATAAACCAAGAAAATTGGAATTGGAATAGCGCAGCGCGCGAGTGACGTCAAAGTGACTAATTTGCCATTTTTGTCTGAGCTTTGTCATTTTTCTCATTTTAATGACAAAAGTCGGACAAAAGCGAGGAAGTTTCGGGTCTTTAACGAGTAACAGATCGCAACGCTATTGCAGACATTGGAAATGATAAAGATTGCCGCCCACAAATTTCTGTATTTTTACGACTGAAAAACGTGACTTGACAAACGAATGTTCTAGACTGAGCGTCCACTTTTAAATTTGTAAAAAAAAAAGAGAAATAAACAAGGAGTTGTAATCTCATTTCGTTTTGTTTGTATAGAGCCTGTTTTATTCATAGGATCTCTTGAAATCCAAAATGTAATCTATTTTTATACTAATTTGTCAATTTTGAAAAAGAAGTAGAATGCAAATGTTTATCGTCATAGTCCCTGATAGTATCCAAAACGTTTCCACTGTTCATATACTCGACACTTTTAAAAGACAAAAATCACTTGCAGATAGCTACCGATCTGATAGTGTCCACCAGGAGCCCATCAAATTTGATGGGCTGGCTTACTGAGCACAGGTTTCACTGAATACATATCCAAGTTATTCTATTCTACCCTCTCTGAAGGCTCTAAACAGTCTTAAATATTGTTCTGCAGTTTAAGCTGGCTACTAGGCTCAACTTCCTTGATATGATGTTCCACATCCTCGGAGACCCAGGGGAAGATAGCGGGGCGAGGGAAAGTCTAAACGGACGGAAAAAATGGCGCCAAGAAAAGTTCCTTTAGACTTTCCTTTGGCCCAACCATTCCCACCATCTGCAGATAGATGCGGATAGATGTTTCCCTACCCTTGGTGACAATCGTACAACCCCTCCCTCCCTTCCCCCTCATTGAGCAGCTGTCTCGCCTCAGTCTTCTCCCTTCACTGTTTGGATAATGGCTGACGAAGAGCTACCGAAAATTGTTGTCGAACTTCGTAAATTCAGGAAAAAACTTCGTCAGATCGAGAAACTAGAGGAATTAGAACGTGATTTGACAGATGAGGAATTTTTTAAGGTAAATTGTTGCTACTAACCGTCCTCATGGACGATGTTTCAAAATGATATAGGAGAACAAAATATTCTTTTAAAGCTCTTCTTCTTTTACACGTTTGCTTTTTCCCTTTGTATAACTTAGGTTTCAGGTTTTTCAAAGAACATGTGTGTCGAACGAAATTATGCTTCTGGCTTAAGATTTAAATAACACTTGATTCGATTTTAAATCGACGTTTGGATTGGATTTGCAAAATAAAAGTGTGAAGCCCATTTCTGAGCTTAATTAAGCTTAAAAATAAATCGACAATAATCGTAATTTCTAAATTTCTTAATGAACCCGCTAATTGCAGTTCCTTTAATGATTAGTGCTGAGTTGTTGATCAAAAGTCTTTTCTGTGAGAGACGTTCTGCTCTCTGTTCGCTTCAACCTGCATACCAAATATCCTTTGCTGTAAACAATGTAAACAAACTGCTTGATTTCCTTAAATCCAGAGGAAGTTTCACTTGAAGGTACATGCTTTATAGTCTGATAATAATTATCTGTACCATATTTATCTTAATACTGTCTTGTTTTAAAAGTTTCTCAGCATCATTACAACCAATTGCTGACAATTTTTTTTCTTAGAGTTAAGTTGCTGTTTGCATGTTTTCTATTCTGCCATTTGTTAGAGTTTTGCAGGCTGGTCAACATAAAAAACATAACATTGTCTGGATTTGTAAAAGCAGAGTTCCACATTTAAATCCTCATCATCCTTATAAATTACAGCTTTTCTCATAAAATTGATACTAGCTAATTATTAATTAACATTATCTAAGGGTTTGATGGGCTTGCATGGTTCCAAATTTAAAACACAGTTTATATTCGTTTCACTTAGCATCAACGAGGTGAAATCTTTCAATAACATGTGTTTCAAATGATGTGCAATTTAAATCAATCTGACAACATCTGGCAATTCACAAACCTTACATATTATACCAAAAAAAACCACATTAAATTCATTGTTTGAAGCTTTAGAAAGAAAGAAAGTTGATGCAAAAGTTGTCAGTGGTTACAATAAAAAATCTTTCTTTTAAACATGCTCCATAAATCAGAATTTACAAAAACATCCAAATACAAAAACATGTATTAATGCAGAAAGTACTTCAAGGCAAAAATGCCTTGATCATTGAGGTTTCATTGTTGATGGTGTTACAAAAACTGATTTAAACAATGTTTTTGCAATGAAATAAGGAGTAGATGTCTCCATTGAATTAATAGATTTTGTTGTTATCCTCCTTTTTCAGCTTTCCAAAAAAGATGAAATACGTTCCACAGTACAACAGCTGGTAGCCAGAGAAGAGGCGTTAGCATCCAAATTGCAAAATATGGAAAGAAATCAGGATGAGCAGGTTTTGACTGAGCAAGAAGAGCAAACAAGCAGGGAAGCGACACAAGATCAAGCCCAATCTACTAGTGTAGGTCCTCAAGAGATTGCAAATGAGAATGCTCAAAATGACACTGAACTTACAATCAATGAAATTTATGATCAGGCTCCAGTTGTCGAGCCTAGTTCAGCAGCTGCAATACCTGACATTGTACGAACAGCAACAACAAGGACAGCTCCCGTTGTAAGTTCCACTCAGACCTACATGAGATTTCAAGTCAGGAATTTGCGAGGCCATAATGACTTGATATGTGGTGTGGATTGCCGAGGATCTGTCCTTGTATCTGGAAGGTAGTGTTGTCATTTTATAAATACTTTAAGAGTTCTTGTTTTAAATCTGGTTGCTTGAAAAGTTGTTTTAAACTTAATCATGAGAAGAAATTGACAGGCATTTTTATGGTATAACTTAAACTGAACATGATTATTCAGTTAATTATGTAGTATGGTAAACCATTTGGTAAAGAGTTTATGGGAGCATTACATATGTTTGTTACCAAGGTGATTGAAAATCATCCACTGGAGAGGAACCCAGTGGTTTCGCCCCATAGTGGGTTAGCCCTCTTCTACTTGTTAGCCCTGTAAGAAATTGAGTTAACTTTTATGACTGGCCACACTCATTTTAGACTTTCACAAGTCCTTTGAAGTCATGTGATTTTGTTTTGTTGCTTGCTTGGGTTAGCTTGTGACAAAAGTGTAATGCTGGGATGCATGGTAGAGTGTAAAGCCGAAGTTTGGAAAATTCTTACACGTAGGCGGGGATGATGGATTGATTGCTAATGTTAACCTGCATTAAACTTAGGAGAGAAAGGGGTGACTTAATTGTGGGAGGCTAATAATTCACGAAATAGACTCACTGATATTTACCAGAGACATAGATCATTCTTTACAACTATCCCATTGGTGTGATCATGCCTGTAAAGCAACCAGGGCTCTGCCCCAGAATGGCTGCCAGACGTTTTGAATGTCCCTCACTGCGAAACCACTTTGGGACTGTCACTCAGAATTCAAGTTGCTGGGAAGTAGGCAAGTAGGCAGGGAACAAAACGCCTTAGGATTCCTTTCGGTTCCTTTTCTTCTTCTATTTTCCCTTGAAAGTAGCTCTTAGCCCCCTGTACTTCGTCTAATATTGAACTTTTGTGTCCCATTTCTCTTGAGGTTGTGAATGTACTTTTAGTGCCGTCATTAAGAGCTAGGGAGCAGGGATTTTGCCTGGCTACTGAAAATTAGCCTGTGAACAGGCTCCTAAGTGAAGCAAGTTAAGCGTGGGGTTGGGGAAGAAAAAAAAGGTGGAAGAGCCTGTAGGCTTTCTTTTGATGCTGCTTATCGGCCCAATTGCAATAAATATACTAATCCTGTAATACATATGTCAATCACAAGTCAACAAGGTAAATAGACCTGTCAAATTATGTTTTTTATGCTTGAATGTATCGGCTTCAATAACTTTCGCGCCCGCTCCACTTGGGAGCCTGTTCACAGGTTGCTAGAAATAAAAGGTGGCTCTGTGGACCTACTTTAGTACAAAACATGAAAAATTGACACAATGGGGCTATGTGAAAATTTCCAAGCTGCTTATCTGGAACCCCCGTAGGTTTACATAAGTATAACATTGTTTTGCGTTAGTCCAAGAAATATTAGAAATATTAGTTTTTTATGGAAGTCCTAAGATGTTGCATGGTAATTTGAATTAATTTAGAACCACCTTAAAAGGGATACTGTCACGTAATTTGGAGAAACCCAAAGGCATCTTTGCAAATATGATATCACAAATGCTGCAGTTTTATACAAGCACCGTTAACTGTCTATGGTTATCTTTGTGGCCGTTTTATGTCCGTTCCACTGTGCAATTTGAAATATTCTAGTTGGCTTTCGTAGAGAACACTTGCTTATTATAATTTTTTAACGAACATGTAACAACAATTCCTGTGACAGTGCCCCTTTAATCGTGGGAATATATAAATGCTAGATCAGCAAACATGCCCCGGGGGAACTCCCATTTGAAACAGATGGAGTTAATTGTCAGAACGTGTAGGGTAAGAATTCACAGTTTAATATGTTTGAAGGTGTGTAAAATTTTTATAATTAATCGTTACAGCAATATTTCGCCAATAATCTTGAACAAAACTGTAGGAAATTTTTTTTGAGAAAGATTTTCTATTTCTCTGGAAAAGATGCTTTTTGAGAGAGACCTTCAACGTTTACCTCTTCACTTTTGATATGGGAGTTCCTCTGGTGATACATAAAGCACTCGGTCATTTTGCTCTACAAGTCATTATGCATATAACGTTACCTGGAACTAAAATGTTAAAACTTCTAATTAAGATTACGTCGGGTGAAAAATTATCGCGGTTTTTTTTTAACGTCATCGTCTTTGTGAAAATTAAAGGATGCGCTGGAATATTTTTGCATTTTCCTGTTTAAAGAAACTTGGCAAATACACTGATCTGCAGTTGAGCAAAATGGCTTTGAGGTGAAAATGATTGGTGTTAAGGAAACGTTGTTGAGAAAATAACTATCTGTGGTAATCCTGCCTCCTTGGCATTCAACCAGGGGCAATTATCTGCTACAAGGTAGAGTGAAAAGAGTAAACATCGAAAAGATAATCTGCAAAAGAAAGCATATGATTCAACAAAGCCAAGATCAGAGCCTAGGAGAAAATTATTTAAGAACAGAAGCAAAGAAACAACGAACAGACGGAGACATGACCTCAATTGCGAGGCGATATTCAAGGGGAGAAGCGACTGTGGCAACACGTAATAGTGAAGTCCAAAGAGCAGGATCAAGCATGGTAGCAAGGACTCAAGGGACATACAAAGAAATGGTCGCCGGTTCACTTCCACAATCACATGAAGAGGTTGGCAAACGGGAGGTTGCTGTGATCCCACAAAATCTGCTTGTAGATCAGAGTTATAAACGACATTGTTCAGATAGAAGCATCAAGGCGAAGAAGCCAATGTTAAACAAGTCAATATACTCGGGCGAATATCTTCAACCGCTTGCACAGTCAAGGAGACAGAAAGGGTTGGCGATTAGAACAGAGGTTGATGATGTCAAAAACGATACTGGTGAACCTCTGGCGTCCAAGGAACCAAGTCATGTTTGTATAGATGTTGAGAAGAAACTACAAAATCCAACTCTATCCTCTCACACATGTGGAGAAGATCGCCTCAGCCTCCAGAACAAAGAAACTTTACAAAGTGGAGATGAACAACAGCAGTCAGCTACGATAAAAGGAAGTGCCCCCGTTAGAAGCAATATTGTTATTCAAACTCAAGAAATGCTTCCAGCCTTGTCTGGAGAGGAGAATCTTAACCTTGAAAGAAATGAACCAGCACCAAGTGAAAATCAACAAGTGGAGTTACAGGCAAACAAGCAGACGCCTGGTGTGAACGATAATGATGGTGAAGAAATTGCTGTTGATCAGAACCAAGCAGTCGCGTCTGAAAGTGGCAATGTTCTGACACATCAACCAGTAGAGTTTGAAGGAAACAAGCAGACACCGAGTGTGAACGAAAATGATGTTGGGGAAATTCCTGTTGATCAGAACCAAGACGTCGCGTCTGAAAGCTTGAATGTTGGAGGAAGTGAACATCAACAAGTAGAGATTAAAGAGTCAAGCAAGCAGACGCCTTGTGTGAACGAAAATGCTGTTGGAGAAATTCCTGTTGTTCAAAGCCAAGCAGTCGCGTCTGAAAGCTTCAATGTTGTAGCAAGTGAACATCAACAAGTAGAGCCTGAAGAGTCAAGCAAGAAGACGCCTGGTGTGAACGAAAGTGATGTTGGAGAAATTGTTGTCGTCCAATGGAAAGCTGTCGCGTCTCAAGGCGTTACTGTTGTAACAGTTGAACATCAACAATTAGAAAAAAAGGCTAACAACCAGTCGTTTGGTGTGAACAAAAGTGGTAGTGGAAAAATTGTTGTTCATCAAGGGGAAGCAGTCGCGTCAGGAAGCGTCAATGTTGTAAATTGTGAACATCAACAAGTAGAGATAGAGTCGGACAATGCTGAAGACGGAATAGTTCTAGGTCAAAGACAAGGCCAAGACGTTTGCTCAAGTAAAGAGATTGGACAAGCGGGTCGCATTTCTAAGATTAGAGCCACTTTCCTGAATAATATTGAACAAATCGAGGCAAACACAAGCAGTAAGATTGTGACGACGATAGAAACTGCTAATAGCCTTAAGTTTGCAGATTTTAGTCAAGGCCAACTTGTCGGTTTAGATAAAGAGTCTGGACAAGTGCATGACATGCCTATGAGCAGGAGTCTTCTACACGAAAATCGAAGAATTCAGGCAGATAAAAGCACCCAGACTGCCGTGATGACAGACGTTGGCATTGATGCAGTCCGGGACTCAGAACCAGCAACGTGTTCAAATTATGCGAGGACATCTGGACTTAAACATCGCAAGACTGAAATGTGGAAGAAGTTCAAGTTTTCTGTCAGGCACCTGAAGGGTCACACTGATTTTGTCTGTGGGGTTGACTGTCGCAATTCAGTGCTTGCATCTGGAGGGTAAGCGGGTTTTGCTTTTGTTACAGCCCATTTCACTGCATTGTGTGGTCCAGTATCCCCCGAAGTACTTACATCAATAAACAACAAAACGATAGCCTAGTTATTGCAGTTGCCGTGGAAACTGTAATCACAAATAAAACTCCTTATCATTTTCTTGTTCCATTTTTTGTTTCATACTTTTGTCAGTTTCTGAGGCAAATCATGTGCATATGAACGCTGCTTTGTAATTGGCTTTAACTGTGAGATCAAACTTACCTTATTTAGCTTGCATCAGATGAGTCACGAGTTATTTTTATAATTTCGATTGGTATACGTTTTGATGCGAAGTCTGCTATAAAATGGATGGCACCTTTTTAGTCGTGAAAGTTGGTGCACGTTGTTAACTCGATCGTGTGAAATGTGTGCGTATCGAAAATCTTGTGAATTCAACTCAGCCACGAAATTGTCGAAGAGATAATTCCATAAAGATTGACAACTGAAGGTATAATTTTCCAGTCCCCTTTATACTGGAACTTTGTGTTAAGGCTGTATTAAAACACAAAAAGTGACGTTAATTTAAAACGTTTAAATAAGAAGCAGGATTATCAACTATAACTTGGTATTTACGTTATGTTACCATTTGAGGGCACATTTTGATTTAACTGCACTTGTTTAGAATAACCAGGAAGTTGTTATCTACTGGAATCAGCAACCTCACATCCAAGTGTCAGGTTGACTCTCTTGACCCAAAGGTTATTTTAAGCTTTTTGCAGCCGTTTATTCACAGTTTGGGACATTTATTTCGTGGATGCATTTGAGGCATTGAAATTAGACTATTTTGGGTCTTATTTAGTGGAGCTGAATTACTAGGTAAAGCGCAAAAGTAGCACTTTTTAGCCTAATCCTAGGCCTCAAGCAGATCCTTTGTATTGTATTGTAATTTGTTTACCCACGAAGCACTTAGGAGTCCTTATGAACTCGTTTAAACGTGTCCGTGCTTTCCAGATGGAATTTGGAAGTGTTAGTTTTTGAAGAGAGGGGAACACCGGAGTACTCGGAGATAAACCTCTTGGAGCAAAGGAGAGAACCAACAACAAACTCCTTTGATTTTGGCATATGATTTTGGAAGGTTGAACAGTTGTTTAGTGGGATTCATAAATGATGAAGTAATGTGAGGATTTGTTTGTTTTTGCCAAGGTTTTTTTCTAGAAGCCTTTCACAGTTCACGTGAAATTCCCATCAAGGTACACCTTTCCTCCGGACAGTCCTCCAAGCTAGCTCAACTATTTTTAAAGTCGCCTTTTGCTGGACTGAAATTATAAAATGATCGCCAGACATAAAATATTGGTCGCTAGATTGTAATATTGCATGAAAGGTTTTGAAATAATCTAGATGGCTGCCTTCTTTCCCAATCAAATTATTTGGAGTTGCACGTGACATCTGAAGACAGGTGTCATACCTCGACAAACCGAGAAAAAGGCGAATGATGGAGACAAAAGAGCGTAAATATCATTTCATGCAAATTTTTCTCTAACTTAAACTTCAGAAAGGTCATAGATATGGCTTGGCACATGCCCGAATAGGCGACTTTCAGCATTTTAATTTGCCAAAATTTGTTTCTTCTCGCCATGGCGACCAATGTAGTCGGACCTTAGAGTGCTGTCAGGGAGTTTGAAGCTGACCTAACAAACATTTGGCTTCATAAAACTGCTCACACACTCATCTGCACGCAGGCAATCAAATAAGAACTCAGGTTAAGCCAATTTTCAAGCACGGTTAACATGCAACTCGAGGTTACAAAATACTGTTGAGCTTTTACTACGAGATACCCGGTAGTGATAACACAAAATGTTACCCTAAGCAATGCATAGGAATGTAAAATGCAAAAAAGGAACAACTATGGGACTGTTTTAGGACGCTATCTCGTCTTTTATTGGCCCAGCACGAGCCTGCAGTGCAATTC